>WWET01000645.1:352133-373286 GCA_011038615.1 Limnodynastes dumerilii | reverse complement strand
TATCTTATCTATCTATCTATCTATCTATCTATCTATCTATCTATCTATCTATCTATCTATCTATCTCATATCTATCGATCTATCTATCTATCTATCTATCTATCTATCTATCTATCTATCTATCCTTCTCTTATCTTATCTTTTCTATTCCTATACTTTAGATTCATCATTTGTTTTGTACATGCAATTACTTGGCTTTTGTTTTGCACCATATAAATAGCAATATATAATTATTTACCTCTATGTGGCTGTTATTCACTTAAATCATTTCCATACAGTACAGAAACATGAACCATAACTAGTCAGAATGCAGCCTGCTCAAAGCCCGGTGACTAACAGATGACTTCCCAGCTCTGTAACCCAATAAGCAATGAATGAAAGCCATTATTTTGTCATCTGCTCGATCTACCTGACTATGAGCTGATCTTCTATGTGGATGTTGTTCTAAAGCTAATGTAGCATTTATACACCAATAGCAGAAAGCTATCCCTGTCACCACAGCTCATAACATTGCTTGGATGTCACGTATTGTCACAATAAATCACATTTTGCTGATTTATATGGGTAACGTCCCTTTATTCACCGTGTATATCTTTATGTAGTATATCCTATCTGTGTCTACTTGGTCAATAATATGAAGACATCTGCTGTCATCTGCGTGGGCTGAGCATTGATCGGCACACAGAATAAATCAGGTTCCTTGTATAGAGTGGACTCTCACATTCGGATATGGTTTGCCGTTATGATGGTCTGTTGTGTGACAGACCATTGTGCGGCAGTTGAATGGCGGACAGTGACGGAGTTGCATCTCCCACAGTCGTGATGAGTGATCCAGCAAAAGGTAAGCATCTGCATGCTAACCCTAACCTTAACCCACCTCTAAGTCTAACCATCTGTTTCCCGCAGACTAACCCTAACCTTCCCCTTATTGAACCTTAACCTTCCATGTCCCACAGCCATCTTTAACCTTCCCCTTAAGCCATAACCCTTACCCTTACCCTTCTTAAGGCCTAAGCCTATTCTTCCCTTCTCTAGGCGTAAACCTAACCCTCTGTTGTGAACAGGTTAAAATAAGTACCGGTTTCCAATAGCAAATTTCTAATTGCCAAGGCTTTCTACAATAATAGACTCACCATTCTGCTGGCGGCCATATCAAGATGCAGTGACATAATTTAGCAACCGATGGAACCACACAAGTAGTCTAGAGTCCAACAGCTTCCATGATCTCTGTTATGTGGCTGCTCCCATGGCATGGAGTCTAACTGGGGCCTGGTCTATACTAGGGTCCCTGATGGTGGGGGTGTGTGGGTCCTCGCATAGAAAATCTCGATGAGGCATAGCAATCGATCAACGGAGCACCGAAAGGTCCGTTCTGCTAAATTGTAAGAAAAAATAGTCCCTTCCCTAATTCTAACCCTAACCCTCCCCCTCACTACCCTAAACCTTCTTTCCCGGCAGGCCTGACCCTACCCTCCCTCCCCTGCAGCCTGACCTTAACCCACCCTTCCCCGCAGCCTGACCCTAACCCTGGAGAGGTTACTCGCCTTTCCCATGGTGCGGGTCCTGCGGTAGCGGCAGCAGTGGTGTTTCCGAAAAGGAATGGGTGAGTATGCTGATCGGCATAAAAGGAACTTTTGGATACCCCTGTTTTTCGGAAATAACTCCTCTCCCTCCTTTCCTGTCCGGCTGTCCCTATCCCTCCCTCCCCTGCAGCCTGACCCTAACCCTCCATCTACCGCAGCCTGACCCTAACCCTCCCTCCCCTGAAGCCTGACCCTAACCTTCCCTCCCCTGCAGCCTGACCCTAACCCTCCCTCACCTGCAGTCTAACCCTAACCCTAACCCGCACAGATAGTTTATTCACCTGTTCCAGGTCCGGCGATAGCAGTGGCGGAGGTGCGGCGGAGAGAAATATCGCAGACGGCGGAAGGATAACAGTAATTGCGAAAGTAAATGGGTAAATTATGCCGAAAGGCACACTCACCCATTCATTAAAAAAAAATAGAAAGCGGTAAGTATTCGAAAATGGGACATTCGAAAAGGAAATTTCGGATATCCAATTTTCGGCAATAAGATTTTCGTACGGGAAAGTGTAACCGGATGCACTCCCGCCGACTCTCCCCTTGTCCCGGTGTAATTACACACTGTTACCACGGCTGAAGGCTACCCTAACTTCAGCATAACAGAGTGTAAATATGCTTATAAGAGCTAACATGCTAAGTGAAACATGAGACACAATGATGAAGATGGGGAGGGCAGGTAAGCTTAGGTGGAGGAAGAGTAGGCTAGCCTGAAGAAGTGGGTTTTAAGGGAGCATTTGAAGGACTGGAGGAAGTGGTAGGTTGTTCCAGTGGAGAGGGACGGCCCAGGAGAAGTCTTGGAAGCGGGAGTGAGAAGTAGTTATAAGGTTGGAGTTAAGGCTACGGTCACCAGCAGAGCAGATAGATATGAGATAGATAGATAGATAGATAGATAGATAGATAGATAGATAGATAGATAGATATGAGATCTATCTATCTATCTATCTATCTATCTATCTATCTATCTATCTATCTATCTATCTATCTATCTAAACTGATTTGAAGCAACCTCTATCTTGGATGTGTGTTTTAAAGCATGTCTGGGATTGCAGCTGAGAGGGGGTTGGGTATCAGAGGGGCTGTTTTGGAGACTTGAGGATCTCCATAAAAGGTGGGCTCTTAGTTTAGAAAGATATTTGATATGTGACCCACAATTGGGACTCTAAAGTTTAGAGTTAGGACCACCTAACAGGGAAGCCTTGTAAGTGGCTGGTGGCTTATATCACATATCTGCAGATATTTGTAACTAATTTGTGTATATATATATATATATATATATATATATATATATAAGTTTTTCAACCAGGGTCTCACCTAAAGAAACCTGATTGGAGGGAATTATTTGCTATGGCAATAGTAAACCAATTCCGCCCTGGGAGCCGTGCACCGCCCGTTCACACAGTCATGGCAGACCCAGGTCCCAGAATGTCCCGGGTCAGCCCTGCAATGTGAAAGTCTTTGACCCGGGATTTTCCCCGACTTAAAATGTTTATTTTTTATTTTTTTTTAACACCGCAAATAACACGAATTGATGTGAAAGCGGTATTATTTATTATTTCAGTTGGAGAGAGTTACTGAATTTAGGATGTAATTCGCAGTATTTGCTCTGAGTATAGTAAGGAAATGACATTTTACCTGCATCCCATCCAACTACTCAAATCACACAGCAGAAACACTAGAGCTCCTGCTGCTCTATAGATCTTAAGTCACTGCGATGAATGCACCTTTCACATTCACTGCGGTACATAATGAGACACACGCCACAGGTAAAATGCTCTTGTATAGGGGTAAAAGCACTTATCCCCTCTATACAAAAATACAGCACTGCCACTGTTCAAAAGCTTTTTCCTATCTAGCCTAAGCACATGGATGACTTCTGTGGGCTTATTAAGGTCACTATATTTATTGGAACAGCCTTTAAATTAACTTTAATACCAAGGGCAGGCAGGGGTGAGGACATTTGGACCCCGAATATAAGACATTTTTATGTTGTCTTTTAGCTAAATTGGTGCAGTAAAGAGCCCTAACCTGTGTGTTGCCTAGACCCCCTGCTGAGTCCTGATTAGGCTCTCTGGTCCCATATAATAGACCCTCCAACATGACCCATTCCATTAGGTACAAAGTACTCTGCTCCTGAATTTCCAACAATCAGTTACTATGGTGATCACTTTTGTTGAAGAGAAAAATGTTTTTCAGACATCAGGTAATTCATTAAAACCAGGCAAGAGACTATTGGAAGGTCAGGAGTGGAGTATATTGTACCCAATGGAACGGGTCATGTTGAATGGTTTGATTTAGGGGTCAATGTGTGCATTTTTCCTCTGTTGGTACATGTATTAGTTAATCTTGGTGACCACTGAGGACCTTGTGACCTTTAAAGGATTAAAATTCCCCTCAGAGATTTTTATATATTATACCTTTTGATAAATGGGGATGGTCAAGGTTCCCATCGTGTATGTTGCCTAGGGCTTCATAGAGTCTTAATCCGGCTCTGGGCTGAGGGCTGGATCCAGATCTCAGTCTGTCTGGGCAGATGCTACACAATGGATTTCCTAATGCTAAGAGATTCGTCTGCCAGGGTGTCCCTGTACATCCGCATGCCTAATCCTCCTAATGTACACTCGCTGACAGGCCTCCATGCATACAGAAGACGGATAGAGGTCTGGATCACACCCTAGGTCTCTAATGTGACCACCTGCAATGAGAAATCTGCTACCGGGAGATCCTGAGGACTGTGCAGCCATTATGCTACAATAACGATTACTGAAAGCAGTGGCAGGATTGGCCTAGTGAGCTTACAATCTAGACAAATGACAATCATAAGGCGATTCCCGGAATAACTATTTTATCTCTTCCTGACTCTGAGCAGAGCGTCGCTGGGAAAGTGCTGGAGAAGACGATTGAAGAGTGGATCCGATATCGAGATGACTGCTACAAATGGATGGTGACCACTCCGCACCCTCAAGGTCCACTCTCTGTGTTGTGTATAATAATATTTATTACCTGCATGATGACATAACCCGAGGTTCATTCTATTCATTTTCCTCTGTATCATTCTCTCTCTAAATCAAGTGTTAGCGAGAGTTCTGAAGGACGCAGGTCCTGACCATCTATCAGGGGCGTTTTAAGAAGTGAGAGGGCCCTTGTGCAGGATTTGTACGTGCCCCCCCCCCTACCTGAGAGAGGACTGTCCCGATTTGCGGACCTCAAAAGGGGTGGGGCCTAACTGTGCTGTAAAAACTCCGCCCCTTAACCGTCCCACAAATAGGGCTGAGAGAGGACTGTCCCGATTTGCGGACCTCAAAAGGGGTGGGGCCTAACTGTGCTGTAAACTCCGCCCCTTTACCAGCCCACCGCAGGGGAAGGGGGGGGGGAGGGCTCATTCAGCATCTATTTCTTCCTACCGGAAGATCTTAGAGGGAAGAAATAGATACCGAATGGCTCACCTTCCCCTGACAACCCTGGGTGCAGGATGCATGCCACAGGGCCCCCTGTTCTGAGGGGCCTGTGTCCACTGCACACCCTGCACCCATTATAGATACGCCTATGAAATCTATACATAACACACATGCAGCCTGGTCCTACCTTTGTACTGTCTACTGCAATAACAATACTGAGAGCTGATGATCAATCACCTAAAAGCCTTACTGCTGAGTAGCATCAGTGTCAGTCCTTCTCCTCTGTGCCCTTCATGGAAGGAAATTATAGGCAGTTAGCAGATATTGCAGCTTGGGCTTCAGCAGTAACTGTTCTCATAGCAGGAGGAGTGGACGGAACAATTGGGACCTGTTCCATGGGACCCACATGTGTTCAATACGCACGGAGCTCTGAAAGTCTGCACCAGGGCTGGATTGAGGGCCATGTGGAGCTGGGGCTGAAAAGGGAAAGGTTAAGGCAGGGTCCTAGAAACATAACTCAATAGAAGCAAAGAGAGTGGCCCCTCTCGCCCGTACCAAGTTTAGGATGCAGTGGGGATCTGGCATCGATCCTCTGGTCTGGATCCAACCGACCTCTTAAACTTTGTGTGATGTTGCATTCCGAAACATCAAAGGTCTTAATGCACCAACACGAGTCCGGATTCACAGTTACGTAGATTTCGTCTTACGTACGTTGTTTTAAGAATTGCGTAGTAGCTTATTTCCGCTGTCTATGTACCATTTCTGTATGTAGATTGCGTACAGAAGTCTAAAGACAGCGCTTATGCAATCTATGTACAGAAATGGTACGTAGATAGTGTAAAAAAGCTACTACGCAATTTTTATAACAACGTACGTAAGATGAAAATTACGTAACTGTGAATCCGGATTATCTAGCAATATATGACCATTATGCGATGTCCCTGGCTATCTGAACATTATGCCAGTAGCTATATCCATCACATAGTGTGTAGTGGACTTTAATGTCTACACCACATAGCAGAGTAGCTCCAGTGGTAGTTCCCAGCAAGTTCCATAGGGTATAAAGGGATTTATGGTGTCTCAGAGGTGTCGCGATCTCCTGTTTGTACATGGATTTATATCTTTATATTCTCTCACTCCACAGGGCTGCACTGCAATCGCACATTTGACATGTATGTTTGCTTACCTGACGGATCTCCAGGAGCCATCACTAGTGTACCTTGTCCTTCGTATCTGCCCTGGTTTCAGAAAGGTAATTTCCATGGAAACAATAATTATATTAAGTAAAATTAGAGGGATTAAGTGTTGCGGGTCACCTGTTACCTGGATACAGCTATTCTGCGGCTGAATAATGATGTATCTTGAAGAACTACTCCCACACAAACTGGCCACATATAGGGGTATACATACAGTATACACCATATGGAATATGCGTATGTCTCCTGAAATTCAAGAGGCGGCACACCCAGAGTCCTGGGAGAGTCGGTCACCCTCCTGCATTTGTTCCACAGCTGTCCATAAAATGACGCGAGTCAAATGCAACCAAAAAATAATAATAATAATAATAATAATAATAATAAAACATATGAAATATTGTAAGCGACAATGGACTGGATCCAGACTTAAGTAAGTGCTTGAAATGAGTTACTCCTGGACTAAACCATGTTGATTGCAGGGGAGATTTGCTCTTAGTGCACTGCGGGATCCTGAGACTTCCCGACACGCCTTTCATCGATTCTTTGTCAAAGGGATGATGTCAAATGGATAGGATATCATCCATTTGACAAAGAATCAACGAAACCACCGTCGGGATGACTCGGGATCCCCCAGTGCACCGGAACCGATCTCTTTAATCGCCAGCATTCTTTGGACTGAGCAGCTGTCATTGGTAGTTAGAACAGAGCAGGACGAGATACAGACCTGGAACGCGCGAAGCGCAGCTGTGAGGCTGCTAGCAGTGCGGCTAGGGCCAGTTACTGTGTATGAGTATAGCCAGGGGCTGCCGCTCCATATCGACTCTGAATTATTGTCACTGGAAGTAATGCCTTCATTGCCAACGTCTAATGAGGATGAGTATTATATAATATGAATATGCTCTGCAGTTTGAACTCATAGTGCAGTGTGTTATGTGAGTGTCCATTTTTCTAATGACATATACTACCTATATGTAGTTATATTCGATTGTTAATTCTAAGCACAGTTTCCTTAAAGGTTTGCTGGCCATTTGATATGATATAAATTGCTTCTCAAATTTTATGGAAAGCTGATTATAAATTGATGACTAATAAAATATGATGTTTTAAGATTTGATTTGTTTGGCTTGCTTGGGCTGTTGTGTGTACCTGATAGTGGCTTAGCTTGGTAAATGCTCTTCTGTTACCTTTGTGTGTGCCTTTATTTATAGGGGCAGCATGGTGGCTCAGTGAGTAGCACTTGTGTCTCACAGCACTGAGGTCATCAGTTGTCGCTCCAATAGGGGCAGGGACTGGTGTGAATGTCTAATGTTCTCTGTAAAGCGCTACGTAATCTGATAGCACTATAAAAAACCTGATAATAAATAATAAATAAATAAATAAATAGGGAGATATCCTATTTCCAGCTAAATCACAAACGTTTGTTTTGAAAAATGTATTAATGATTATTATTATTATTATTATTATTATGTTACAAATTTGACTTAAGTTCTACAAGCTCCCAGCACACAGCAAAGCAAATCAGTCTCAATTACACCCTCTAGTGGTGAATTAGAGACATGCAGAACCCATAGTACTGCTGAGAAGGCAACTTATTTCTAGCAACCTAGGACTGTGTTCAGACTTACGTTTTCAAACGCGACCGCAAATATACGCACGCCCGTAGCAAGGAACATCCACCAAAACCCCAGTCACTCCCCTTGTTAATCCATACTCACGTAGACTTACACCACCATAGACCAGCTCTATCTTTCTGTGTGTCGTTCTGTGCATCTGTGTCCTCTGTACGTGCGTATCATGATAATCGCGCCCACTTTCCTTCATATAAATGCATTGCTCCGCCCATTTTCACTTAAAATCTACCTCACGTATATTTGCGTTGCATATCCGGACGTATGTACACACGTGCCTATCATACGTCCGTCCGTAAGGCACTTCTGTGCGAATAGTCTACGGGAACAATGTACAAAAAGTTACTACGTGTGCGCAGTTGAAACGTATCTAAAAATACGCATGGGAGTCGCCGTGAAAACGAGAAGTCTAAATACGGTCCCTTTAGCTGACATCTGTTACCCTTCTCATATCTGCTGACATCCCCAAATGATGCATTCAAATGCAGCACCATTGGAGATCTGATGGCTGATCCTAACAGAATCCATCGTTCACACAAAGTTCAGACAGAATCTATCTAAAAACTTCCGTTTAGTTTTCAATTAGAACGGGGACTGATCAGATATCTGGTTCTAGCATCTACTTTGTAACTACACCCACATGCAAAGATCTGACAGCCAGGGGCTACCTTGAGGGAGAGAGAGAGAGGAAAGAGGACAAGGAGGAAACACTAACCTGTGAATTCCTGCAGCCCCTTTGCAGGAAGTGCCACTGCTCTTCATAGCCGTAACTAGAAATTTTAGCGCCAGGGGCAAAAAGGAAAAATGATGCCCCCCTGACCCTGAGATTCAAGCCCATTTAACCATAAATATTAACTTACTGGTGCCCCCTTAAGATCTGCACCTTGTGCGGCCGCCCCTATCGCACACCCCTAGTTACGGCCCTTCTGCTCTTACTAAGTCTGCATGTGTTCAAATGTATTATGGACCATGCACCAATAAGCCAACACATTAAAACCAGGGTGGCCGACTCTCCCGGAATATCCGGGAAACTCCTGAAATTTGGGCAGTTCTCCTGGTATCCTGGGAGAGCCAGCAAATCTCCCACAAGTCCCGACCCCCTAATAAACTCTATTGTAATCCCTAGAGTTACTAGTGATGGGCGGGACTTGATGATGTAATCAAGCCCCGCCCACCCCCTAGAACACTAGACATCACAATAGCGATTGACAGTGAGCAGGGCTTAATGACATGATTTGCATAACATGTGGGGCAGATTGTCATGGAGGATGATGGTCCTGGCATGTGCTGCAACAGGAAAGCAGGTGAGGATGATAAATTTGTCACAACATATTCAACAGTGCTTATGCACTGACACAAGCTCTGGTCCATTGTGTAATGTGCTCCATTAATGCATTGTATACTGCTATTGCTATTAGATCTGTTCCTGCAATATAAAATTACTATTTTAATGTGTAAAAGAAGAAAATGATAAATTACAAAAAAATATCAAAAACAGACAGGACTTGTTATAGACAATAACAACGCAATTCCTTAATGTAGATTTATTTTATTTTTATTATTTTTAAATCTACATGATAAACTTCCTGCTTTCACAAAGAACGTTAATGGACGTCTTAAATATTTTGGCAGTCAGATAGTACGACCATATTATCTGTATTATCATTTTACATATGTTTTTTTACATCATATTAATTAGCTCTTTACAATTGTAAAGAGTAATTCAACCTCTGCCGCATTACAGTCTAATTCCCTAACACACACGTTCAGAGTGGGGGCGGGGCAGGGCAGGAGCAGAGCTTGAAAGGGGTGGAGCATATTTGTCCCATTTTACGGCTCCAAAATGTTGGGAGATATGCTAATATGCCCCACATGTATTACACATATTGGAAACCCCCCTTTAAAAATCCTGCGTTTGCCACTGCACCTACTTACACATTGTTACTGACCAAGTACACTGTATTCCCTGATGCCAGTGGCCTCTTTCGGCAGGATAAT
Source organism: Limnodynastes dumerilii (assembly GCA_011038615.1). Lineage (NCBI taxonomy): Eukaryota > Metazoa > Chordata > Amphibia > Anura > Limnodynastidae > Limnodynastes > Limnodynastes dumerilii. The sequence goes on along the minus strand of WWET01000645.1, from coordinate 363,486 downwards.
GCCCCCTGCCATACCACAAAAATGCTTCATGACTGGTTTGAGGAACATGGCGCAGAGTTCAAGGTGTTGACGTGGACTCCAAATTCCTCAAATCTCAGTCCAATATCTGTGATGTTCTAGAACCTTTCTGAACCATGAAGGCCTCACCCTGCAGCTTACTGGAGTGAAAGGATCCTCTGCTAACATTTTAGTGTCAGATACCACCGGAGTCCATGCCTCAGTGTGTTGGTGGCTCGAGGACTTAATTAATATTAGACAGGTTGTTTTAATGTTATGGCTGCATAAAAAAAGAATACAAAAAATAATATAAGTAGTTTTTTAAATATATATATATATTTTGTTAAATATTGTCCTTGTAAATGGGGTAAAAGCAAAACATCCATATTTGACATTTCACCCTTTGCTAAATATACCTAGTATCCCCTCACTTATTGATGCTTACAGATCCCCCTCCTCGGAGATGCAGGTTAGTATGGACACTGGATCATGTCATTAGGTAATGGGGTCTGTGTTTGTTACAGTAAAACATGGGCTGGTATCCCGGCGTTGTGGACTGGAGGGGTAAAAGCAAAACATCCATATTTGACATTTCACCCTTTGCTAAATATACCTAGTATCCCCTCACTTATTGATGCTTACAGATCCCCCTCCTCGAGATGCAGGGTTAGTATGGACACTGGATCATGTCATTAGATAATGGGGTCTGTGTTTGCTACAGTAAAACATGGGCTGGTATCCCGGCGTTGTGGACTGGATGGCCATTGGGAGATGATCAATGGGACACATCCATGGATGAACTCATCACAGTGTGAGGAAGAGATGGAAGTGACAAGTGATGAGGTGATGGAAATATTCTGTAAGGTTTTTATTCTATCTTATTTTTTTAATTGCTTGCAAAACACAACCAACCAATGAGAGGTTTGTTTTCAATAGTCTCAAGGAATTCACATTTGAAAGCTTTTATCTGATTGGCTGCCATGTACAGTTTACTGTAGCATGTTATTTGCTGACACTATTTCCTGCATGTGATGTGTGTGATGACTGGGTGCAGGATGCAGTTTGTGACTATGTAGACTTGTGAGTGTATAAGCCTCGGGCTGGTTGGGTTTTAATAACTTTTCCCTGTGTTTTCTCAGGTGGGGACAAGGGATTTTTTGCTTAGTTTCAGAGCTCTGTACACTGTGGGGTATTCAGTGTCACTGATAGCGCTCTTATCATCCCTGATGATCCTCACAATGTGCAGGTAAGTACACCTTCCCTCACAGAGCACTGACTATGCCGACTGAGTCATCTGCTCTGTTCCCTACACCCAGCGCTGCTCCCTATACCCAGTACTGCTCCCTACACCCAGCACTGCTGCCTACAACTTGCACTGCTGCCTACACCTTGCACTGTTGCCTACACCCAGCACTGCTGCCTACACCCTGCACTGTTGCCTACACCCAGCACTGCTTCCTACACCTAGCACTGCTCCCTACACCCTGCACTGCAGCCTACACCCTGCACTGCAGCCTACACCCTGCACTGCAGCCTACACCCTGCACTGCTCCCTACACCCAGCACTGCTGCCTACACCCAGCACTGCTGCCTACACCCAGCACTGCTGCCTACACTCTGCACTGTTCCCTATACCCAGTACTGCTCCCTACACCCAGCACTGCTGCCTATACTCTGCACTGCTCCTTACACCCAGCACTGCTGCCTACACCCAGGACTGCTCCCACGTACAACTGAATGATCACCCCCTACACTTACCCAATGGTCAGTGGTCAGATTTCCCATTTTCCATGCCTACCAGACCCAGCACTGCTCCTCACAATCCCTTCACCCTCCACCCCTCTCGTTCTGTATTTCACATGCCAGCCATCTCCTTTGTGTCTTCCTAGGAAGCTGCGTTGCACCAGAAATTACATCCATGCCAACCTGTTCTTCTCCTTTGCTCTGCGTGGAATATCTGTCATCACTAAGGATATATTGCTGGAGAAAAGATGGGGCATGCAAACCACGGAGGTCTCTGATTGGCAGATTCTCATCAGCAACAAGGTTGGAGTTCCGTTATTCTGCTTCTCGTAGTGATAAGACTGGAGCTAATGGGGTCGATCTAATCTGATCGTACACCAGCTGACGTGACGTTTCCCAGAGCTGAAGAGTGCGCAGTCACGTCCGAGGCAGATCTTAGCGCAACTCGAGCTGCGACAGCTTCTCAGGGATGTGTTGTGGGAGGGGGTTGGAGAGACGTGGGTCCCGGCAAAGAACGGCCGTATTTCGATAGGGCCGTTCTCTCCCAGCCAGTTTAAAACTGGCTGGGATATCGATTGCTTATCCCTCGATGAGGCATAGTCATCGATCCCCAGAGCACCAAACAGTACCCCAACCCTTCCCTTCCATTACTCTAACCTTTACCCTCCTTTCTCTGTAGCGTGAGTGGCTAAACTAGCCCCAACCCTTCCCCTAATTCTAACCCTCCCCTTCCATTACCCTAACCCTCCCATCCCCACAGCCTGACCCTAACCCTCTCTTCCCTGCTGCCTGATCCTAACCCTCCCTTCTCCTTAGCCTGACCCTAATACTCTCTTCTCTATAGCCTAACCCTAGCCCCCCCACCTCCCTAATACTAAAATGCCCCAGAGAGGTTACTCACCTCTCCGTAGCTGCCATCCGACGGGTCTGTGAAAATGAATGGGCGAGTATGTCGATCGGCACACTCACCCATTCATAAAAACATTTTCTAAAACGGCCCCCTATTCCAAATAGAGACAGACAAAAAGTTACTTTCGGATGTCTCTATTTTGCAAAGCGGGCCATCGGACCAGAGACTGCAACCGGAGGGAACCAATGTTCAGTAAGCGGCGTGTCCAAGGAAGTGCCCCCGATCCAGAGAAAAGGATCTTTCTGTCAAAACATTTGCACCTGCCCCAGGTCCTGTCTCAGTTGAGGTGGTAACAGAGGCGGTAACGCTTTGCGACCCATTTCAGACCCTTGCGTTAGGATGTGACACTGTGAACACAATACAAAGAGTCAGAAATCGATGGATTGTGTGCGTGTTACATCATCTCTGCACACAGTAAGAAAATAATATTCTTTTTTATGTTTTTTATTATATTTTTAGTTTTAGTGCTTTCTCAGGTCTATTCATAACCCTTTATACAGCATACAATACAGTGCACGACACTACTGATGCACAATGTTATTTGGCCACATTGCTGCATTGCGCTGAGCTGCTCTGTGCCCTTGTGACACTTGTGTTTTTTTGGATCACACAGCCTGCCCCAGTTTTTTAAATGCATCAACGTCACGCATGACCCGCGCTCCCCTGGATCAGCCCCAACGCCTCTAATGTGCAGAAGACTATTCCGTTCCCCTCAGTAATAACGCGGACAGTAAAACACCGGCTTTAATTGATCTTATAATGTTACTGTTTGGATTTTAACGTAAAAGGACTGTGTTCACAGATCAGACTGAGCTATGGGTGGCAGTATCCGCACCAAACTCATCTGATCTGCCCCCCAACCCGCCCCCGTTTTTTAGGAACCTTGGGCCTGATCCACACACACAGCGTATCGGCATGCACTCCCCCTGTGGCTGGCGCAATTACACACTGTTACGCCGGCTTAAGGCTGCCCTAACTTCATCCAGCGTAACAGTGTGTTATTGAGCGTAACTGGCCAAACCCGCCCTCATTTCCTTACCTCCCCCCACCTTCCTTCCGTAACTGTTGCGTAGTTACGGTGAGGAACGCCCCCTCAACCATAACTACGCAACAGTTAGGGTCGCCCGATCCTGAGGAACGGGTTTCCCTAACTACGCCGGGCATGTGCAGATTGGCAAAACTGACGATCTTGTGCGTACGGCCACCGTAACCATGGCGGTGGCCATAGTTCAGGATCAGGCCCCATATAAGTGCCATAGGGCTTCCTCAGGGTTGCTGACTCTCCCGGAACATCCCGAAATTCAGGCTGTTCTCCTGGTATCCCGGGAGAGCCGGTAAAGCTCCCGCAGGTGATTTGAGGCCCGTGGTTTCATGGAAATTCCTACCCCCTCACAAATTGCGCCCCGCTTCCATCCCTATTTAAACTAAAAGGGATAATTAATAGTCAATGACTTGATTTGCATAATTTGGGTCACACCAGGATTCGCCCCCTGAACATCATGATCTCCCGGAGGGAAAATGTTAAAAGTCGGCAACCTTGGGGCTTCCTTGACTAACCGTTCGTAAGAAGGAGAATACTAACGGTGATCCCTTCCCCCGCGCCCTCCCCGGCTCATTTAAATACCTCATAAAAGGACAGAGGCTGCCGTGTCACGCCTCTTCCTTCTTAAATATCTATGTGCGGTCTTTAAAGACCACATGTAGTCATCAAAATGGTGTAAATTACCTGCATCGCATCCGTAGTAGATAATTTCCTAAAGGAATCACATTTAAGAAGCCGCAGCTCCTAAAGTGTGAATAAGGTCCAGAGTCTTTCTTGACATTTGCATAAAATATTTTAGTTTTTAACTCAAGATTATTAAGGCCTAAACAGACACAGCAATAAAATCTCTCTATCACAGGCTGCGATTGGATGTCGCACAGCCCAGGTGATCATGCAGTATTGCATCCTGGCCAATCATTACTGGTTTGTGGTGGAGGCGGTCTACTTATACAAGCTCCTTATTGGTGCAGTGTTCTCCGAGAAGAATAATTACACTATCTACCTGTATCTCGGATGGGGTAAGTGAATAATGGAAACAGATAAGGCAAATAAAATGGCCTGAAATGAATGTGTGAATGCACACCCTCCAACATGACCCCTTCCATTAGGTACACAAAACTCTGCTCCTGAGCTTCCAACTGTGACAATGGCGTAGTTTTAATGAATTTACTGATGTTTGAAAAACATTTTTCTATTTAACACAGGAGGTTACCATAGTAACTAACAGTTGGAAGCTCAGGAGCAGAGTGTTTTGTACCTAATGGAATGGATCATGTTGGAGGGTCTGTGAATAGACATTTGATAAACATTTATTACCATCAATTACATGGAATTTGAGATGGAAATTTGGGAGGGCATGAGGGGTGTCTGAGAATTATCAGCCCTATGTCTGTCTGCCCATGTCTGCATCAATCATTGGCCTATCTGTGGCTCTTCCTGTGTTGTCAAACTACAAGTCCCAACATGCTTTTGCTGCTTAGGAATAGCTTTTATCTGACAAAGCATGCTGGGAATTGTAGTTTCGCAACACTACTGGAAGCCCTATGGAAGGGGCATGGCCATAGTTAGAGATATTTAATGAAAAACTCCTCTCTTTCCCCCTTACAGGGACTCCGGTTTTATTTGTGGTGCCCTGGATGATACTGAAATATCTCAAGGAAAATAAAGAGTGAGAGAACGTAAACAGTCCTGCCACAATGTCTATGTGTTATGTTATTGTTACTCCTTTGTAATTCTAGGCCGATGTGGTCTTTTTTTCTAGTAAGATAACTTGGCTTAATATTATATTTGATTTACAATATGCTACAACATTATTATAAAAAGTAATGCATTGGATGTGATTTCCTCATAATCCAGGCCTATAAATCCCAAACCACTCCCACACTCTTGTGAAACCGCGCCCTTTCCTTGTCCAAAAATCAAGACAGACCCGCTCTTATATTCTCTCACATATTCTCTGCTCTGATTGGCTGAAATCTCTCTTTTACAGATGCTGGGCTCTGAATGACAACATGGCCTATTGGTGGATAATCCGGATCCCTATCCTGCTTGCCTCTCTGGTGAGTTGACGTGTCATAGTTCCTTCACAGTCATAAATAGTCTTTATTGTCTATCATGAATTTAAGTTAGTGTACATTTTGTAGTTATTTACCACCGATAAGCCTGTAACCACATGTGTGCCTCACTGGGCATAGTAAACACTGAACTTGTGAATGGGGGAGGGGCAAAGTATATGATCACACTAATACCATCACTGGGGAGGGGGGTAATTAATGGAAGAATTTGCACCATCTGCCCTCATTTTATTTTTTCAGGTGAATAGTCTTATCTCCCACAAGATCACGTAACACAAATCAAATCAATAAAATGTTTTCATTCATTTACGTGCCCCAGCCCAAATTATAAAAGGAAATATAAAGTACATGAGTAGGAGTTATGGGTTAACGTTCCCCTTACTTGCCCTATGCTCATCCTTCTATTATTCTATGCGTTCTCCATAGATTAATCTTCTGATCTTCATGAGAATTCTGAAAATGATATTGTCCAAGCTGAGAGCCAATCAGAAAGGTTACGCTGACTACAAGCTAAGGTGAGGCCAACCAATCGTCTGCCACCGACACTTTATCCCCATTTTCATACTCTTGAAGTTAAAGAGGTATACAGGAGATGTTGCCCATAGCAACCAATCAGATTCCAGCAAAATTATAGCAACATCTTCATTGTTCCTCTTTAGGAGCAATCTTATTTATAAAATTCATTGGTACGTTCAGGCCAGGTTTTAGGGAGGTTGAGGTCCCAGTTGGTGTATGCTGGGCACAACTGTGACCCAGGGAGACTGTTCTAGGCCTTCCACTGGATGGATTTGGATGACATCACATACCTATTTAGGAGGGACTGTCTCGGTTCGCGGGCCGCAAAAGGTTGTGGCTTATAGAAAATATGCTGTGATTTGAAGATTATTAACCATAGCTGTACATATAGTCAAACTGCTAATTATTGTAAAAATGTTGACAATTACATCCAACTCATTGATAAGTGAGTAACTTGAAGATTTAAACACAGACAATGCCGGGCATTTCTGCTAGTTCCATATAAAATATAAATATCATAAAAATATTGCAAAACTTACCTTTTATTTTTCTGTGTACATCCTCTTTGCAATCAGTGGCTCCTCCTGACAGTCCTGCTGCCGCCATTTTGTGTTACATGTAACAATTGCGCTACACCAACCTCCACACATTGAAGGGGTAAGATGCCTCTCTGATAGGCAGAATTATGTAGCAGTGGCGGATGAATAGTTTTGTGTGTGTACGCCATATATATGGTATAAGATATGCCATACATTTTTAGTCTGCAAAAGAAATGGATTATCCTTTAACGCTCTCAATGTCAAGCCTGGCGCAAAAAAACACGCTCCAAGGAAGAATTTACATGTGTCAGATTGCGCTAACCAATCTTTTCTGTATCTAAGATGAGCCGCATAGCTGCATCTCATTACATCTGCCACCATTATTGTTTGGTTATTGTACATTTTTTAGGCTATTTCTAGCTGTCGGGAGGCAAGGCCGGTGCTAGGTCTGTGGGCACCCTAGGCAAAGTTTGGCCCACACCACTCCACCCACACTCACTGCCTCTGAGAGGAGAGGGGGGGGGGGGTCCGGTTCACATAGGAGAAGGGGAGAGGGGACGCCATCGTTCTATAGGCAAGGGAAGCACAGCCCCTTTCCATGGAATATTTATCGTACGGAACCAAGCTCTGTAGGATAGAAGTCACGTGTGTAAAACATAACATCTGGAAAGTGCATGAGCCCGCCACTCCAAACACCCTACTTTATATATGTACTTTGCGTACATAAGTGGGGTAATGTATGTTAGTCTGGATCCGACCCATGGAGTGCAGTGTGTCTGTATATGTATATGGAGTGCAGTGTGTGTGTGTGTATATGTATATGGGGTGCACTGTGTGTGTGTATATGTATATGGAGTGCACTGTGTGTGTTTATATGTATATGGAGTGCACTGTGAGTGTATATATGTATATGAGGTGCACTGTGTGTGTTCATGTATGTGGGGTGCACAGTGTGTGTGTGTGTGAGAGAGAGATATAGTATAGAAAAAAATATTGAGCGCTATATTAGACACCAAATATAAAATGCACAAATGAAATAATCAAAGTTGTCCCAGTTATTACAATATGATAATATATCTTTATTAAATTAAATCATAATACCATAAAACATATACACTCATAAAACATTGACAGTCCTATACTATATAGAAACACTCAATTTGAAGATGAAAAGACAAACAGTAGAAGGATAAGTTCACACAATGCTCCAGTAAAGGTGGTCTCACATATATGGTATGCACTCACTGGTATCCCACACTCTCGCTACCTCCAATAAAGGACCTAGTTAACAGTTTACCTACAAATACTCGGGGTGCTGCCTGTTGGATGTTTAACAATTTATAAGTTAGGGAAGGGACTAAAGGCCTGATCCAGACCTACGCTGTTGTGCGTTTTTACGCTGGTCGTAAGCGTAAAAACTGCCTTTTTTAATTACTGCGCATGCGCGTGCCAGATATTACGCTCATGTTACGTTGTGAGAATCTGAGCGTATGGGCCTTCAGCGTAACACCTTCGTTAATACGTTGGAGGGGGCGTTTCTGCCATACAAAATCCATAATTACACTCCAAGGGCGGGGTGAGGCATTTAAATCGTACAGTACGGGTGTGCTAAGCGTCGTAACTACGCAATAAGCATAAGGATGCCCGCGGTTACGCTCAGAAACGTTAGGGTAGGTTTTGCTGAGCGTAAGAAGGCAAAATTAAGTACGATCAAGGGGAGTGGCGGCGAAAATACGCTACGCACATGAGCGTTTCATGAGCGTAGGTCTGGATCAGGCCCTAAGGGACTAATATAACTGTGCTTGCCCTGCCTACTTTCTTGTTAGCCACTCCTAGATTTTATTTAGTCGCCGCCCACAGGAGGCCTCTTCCAAATTTTTTTTCAGGGCCACTTTATTTTCCAAATCCGCCCCTGATTGCATCTATATAACAGAACACAAAAAATCCATAATTTCATCACACTCTCTGTGTAAGTGCTTTATTTACATGGATGTTACAATAATAAGGACAGAATTGTCTATTGCTGTTGCTGCAGATAATCTGGTCACCGTCTGTTGTTGTAGTTGGGACACAGGTCTTGTGACGTCTGATGCATGTCCCTGATGGCTGCAGATAATCCATTGATGGTCTGGACAGTTCTGATGTTCTGGATGTTGAATAAATGGTTGGAGTTGGAGAGATGGATTTTCTCTACTGCAGCAGCTGCAGCTTGAACTTCAGGATGAGATGGCTGCTGTCAGGTGTATAAATGAGAAGGCCCTGTACATAGAACATAGGGGTAAGTAAGCAAGGATTACAGTTGGGGTGTGGTTGGGGAGTGAGGGGGTGGGGTTAGTGGGGAAGGGGTGTAATGAATAAGGGTCTGCACATTATTACAGTTTCTACATCTGCTAATACAGGTTTTACTGCTGAGAGAAAATAAATGACATTCACATTGTTCTAATTACTTATAAATAAATATTAGCCTGTATTTACCATGCTGGATTGAGGTGAAGACTTCGCATGGCTTGACCCATAGACAGCTGTATCCGCCTTGATGTTATTTATAGATATCTGGAGTTGACACAATCAAAGTCGCTGAACTCTGATTGGTCAGTCTCCTGTGTGTGGTCATCCTGGATGTTTGGCTGGAATGGGGGAGTAATTTGTCTTTTCTCCAGCAGATCCCAGTTTATGCCACTGAAGAAATGATGACCCTGAAGCTCGGCATAAGTGTGTTTATAGCAGCCGAGTCGTTGTTTTGGGTCTTTTTCTAATAGAGCTGTTATGAATTCAGCTGCATCTTGGGAAATGAAGTCTGGAAATGTCACCTCCTTCTCCAATATATGTTGAAACTGGACATCTGTGGGGTCAATATCTGGGTTGTAGATGGATCCCAGCATAGAGAATGGGGTACACCCAGCCAGCATCTCGAAGGTGACAATGCCGAGAGCCCACCAGTCCACGCTGTTATTATAGGGCTCTTCCAGGAGCATTTCCGGTGCGGTATATGATGGGGTACCGCAGAATGTCCAGGTGGTGTCCCCTGGTGCCAGCCCATCCTTACACAGCCCGTAGTCGGTGACCTTTATATGGCCGTCCGCATCCAGCAGGATGTTTTCGGGTTTGATGTCCCGGTGGATTATGCCTTTGCTGTGCAGGTAGTTTAGGGCGAGGCTGATTTCTGCCGTATAAAACACTGCCTGTTCCTCTTCCAGGATCTCCTGGCAGGACATTAGGTAGTAGAGGTCACTGCCATTATATAGTACATATGGCTCTAGGTCTGGAAGAAGCCGTGGAGTCCAACTAGGAAGGGTTAATTGGCGCCTTCCTGAAAGACGCGCATTTCTGTATACATCCAGAAGTTATCTTTCTCGCCATTGGTGGAATATTTTTTAACCACTTTCATGGCATAGATGTTATTGGTGGTTTTCTCCTAAACCTTCAGGACTTCAAATCTTCCTCGTCCGAGGTATTTTAGTGGCTCATAGTCCTGCAAGGTTGTCGTGGATAGTACAATCGTGGTCTTCGATGTAGCAGTGTCTGCTGATGGGCATAGAGCGTAGGGCAAATGGTAGCAGCTCTTGTGCAGGTGCAGGTTACACGCCATGCACTTGTAGCTCTTTCTGTCCAGTCTCCATATTCTATGGAAACGGGTCACTTTAAATATGTGACCGTTGGTGACGTGTTGGTACTGGTCACCTGCTTCGGACTCGGTGTCATCAGTCCATAAGGGTTGGGCCTCTTGGGTCCCAAAGCAAAGACTCAGACGTCTGTCTTAGTCGGTATCCAGTAAAGGACAGGCTCAACCAGCATTCCATGCTGCGTATTGTAGAGAGAGCTATGACAACCGAAAGCAGCATACTGCATCATAATCCCCAGATGCATGCTGGGAAATATCAGTGTCTGCCTGGATACCCTCAAATACATATAATATAATATTATATAGTAAATAAGAGATTATTAGGTTCTGGTATATTGATACCATAACTCCTATTAACAAATGATGTTTAATAAATATGTATAAAATATAGGATGATTTCTGTTACAGGGAATAAGAGCAGCATTTTTCTTTCCTTGCTCAAAAAAGAGAAAAATGTTAAGATTTTGGAATAAACCACTTATAATTCTATGCAAAATAAGAAAGGACCCCCGGTCTGGGCATAAGATGGATCAGTTTGTGTGAAATTGTAGAATTTATCAGTATAGATTATCTATAAGAAAGGGCACAAATCATTGTAAATATTCTGATGTAAACAGCTGTAGTCCATTGATAAATGAGTAGAAATATCACAATTAAGGCTAAATCTAAAAGTGTATAATACGGTAATGAGCACGTAAAGAGATAAGGTAATCAGGCAAATATTAAAGCTGTAAGAATCTCTATAGGTCAGGCAATGCTAAACATTTACACTAGTTATACTCTGCTTTCATTAACCCTGCTAATAACTGGTAAAAATGGAAACAAATTGTTAAAAAAAAAAATAGTATAATGGGCAAAAATATATTTTCGGGTAAGTGATTATTGTTTATTTAAAAGTAAAAAAAATAT
>WWET01000645.1:341124-351823 GCA_011038615.1 Limnodynastes dumerilii | reverse complement strand
TGGCCAAGTCAATCACCTGACCTGAATCCGATTGAGCAGCATTTCACTTGATGAAGACAAAACTGAAGGGAAAATGACCCAAGAACAAGCAGGAACTGAAGACATTTGCAGTAGAGGCCTGGCAGAGCATCACCAGGGATGAATCCCAGCGTATGGTGATGTCTATGCCTTCCAGACTTCAGGCTGTAATTGACTGCAACTGATTTGCAACAAAGTATTTAAAAGTTAAAGTTTGATTTAGGATTGTTTAGTTTGTCCCATTACTTTTGGTCCCTTAAAAAGTGGGAGGCACATATAGAAACCGTTGTAATTCCTATACCGTTCACCTGGTTTGGATGTAAATAACCTCAAATTAAAACTGAAAGTCTGCAGTTAAAGCACATCTTGTTTGTTTCATTTCAAATCCATTGTGGTGCTGTATAGAGCCCAAAATATGAGAACTGTGTTGATGTCCCAATATTTATGGACCTGACTGTACGTATTTGTTCCCCTAAAACATATAACTATTGTCATACACTCAAATACACATAACTATTGTCACACACACAACTATTGTTATACACACAAATACGGGTGTTGGTCCCCGCATAGAAAATCTGAATTTCAAAAATTCAGATTCCTCCCAGCCAGTTGCGAACTGGCTGGGATTTCGATTGCATATGCGTCGATGAGGCAGTGCAATCGATCCACGGAGCACCGAAAGCTCCGTGGTCATAAAAGTAGTAAAAAAAATAGTTCGAACTACCCTAACCCTCCCTTCCTGGCAGCCTGACTCTAACCCTCGCTTATTTGCAGCCTGACCCTAACCCACTATCTCCCGTAGCCTGACCCTAACCCTCCCTCCCCTGCACCCTGATCCTAACGCGCACAGATAGTTTACTCACCTGTCCCTGGTCCGGCGATAGCAGCGGCAGAGGAATAACGCTAATTGCGAAAGTGAATGGGTGAAATATGCCGAACGGTATACCTACCCATTCATTAAAAAAATTCTAAAACTGTAAGTATTTGAAAAAGGGACATTACAAAAGGAACTTTCGGATGTCCCTTTTTGGGAAGCCACAGTTTCTTTGTGTAGATTGCAACCGCACAAATACACATAACTATGGACACACACACAACTACTGGCAACACACACAAATACACAACTATTGTCACACATGCACAAATACACATAACTATTGTCACTCAAACACACATACAAAAGCCAATAATTATTGACACACACACAAAAACACACAATGAATGTCACACACAAAAATACACAACTGTGGAGACACACACGCACAAAACTGTGGAGACACACACACGCACAAACTGTGCAGATACACACACAGAAACTGTGGAGACATGCACAAAACTGTGGACCTGGAGGTTGACCCTGTGCTGCAGGGAGACTTAGGCCCCCTGGAGGCTGTCCCTGTACTGCAGGGAGACTGAGGCCCCCTGGAGGCTGCCCCTGTGCTGCCTGTGCTTGCTTCTTTTCTTTTTACTTGGGCTGAATGACAGCCCAAAGGGTGCAACGATCGTTCCAAGCGATCCCTGATCTGCAGATGCTGCGGCTCCTGGATAGCAGCAGTAAATCAGAGATCTCTTCCTAAGCTATATAGAAGGAGATCTCTGTCTTAGGGTTAGGCTGCTGGGAGGGGAATCTTAGGGTTAGGTTGCGAGGATGGAAGTCTTAGGGTTATGCTGCTGGGAAGGGAGTCTTAGAGTCAGGTCTGATGTTGTGACTGCAGGAAAGGTAAGTTATGTATATATTCTGGGGCATTGTGGTGATGACTGGACACCCTATAAGGTATGGAACTTCTATATGATGTAAATACACCCCTAAGGACTATGTATAATGTATTCATTGTATGAGACCCATGAAACAACTGCCATATAATAAAAGTCATGAAGGCATGCAGTGTGCATTATATGGTTTATAATATAAAAAATAGAAGAGTAACTAGCAAAGATTATAGGCTTCTATCATATTACTCCACACCTTAGCTGTAAATGTACTATTCTCCTCAGTATTGCTAGTGTGTTATACTATGTGATTAAACCTTTTTATAAGGTATAATATTCTTATGAGCAGGACCCTCATAACGTCTCTCTAAACTACTACTGCACCTTCTCCTTCATCTACCTCACCCACAGGCCACTTCCCCTGCTCTGTGTCCTAGCTCCATCCTCCTATACACAGACCATCTATGCCTCACTTACTGCTTGTTTATCTTCCTCCCTCTCCTTTTATATTCCCTCAGCTTTGTAATGTGTACTTTTTTTTAACATTACCAGTTCTGTGTTTTGTGTTTTATGTTGGGGTTAATTCAACTCTTATCTGTATCCACATTACAATTAGTTATAAGTTAATATTATTTTAAATATATTGGAAATGTCTATTTTATAACATTGCATCTATATAACAGAACACAAAAATCCATCTTTTCATCACACACTCTGTGTATGCGCTTTATTTACATGGATGTTACATTAATAAGGACAGAACTATCTATTGCTGGTGCTGCAGACAATCTGCTCAGCGTCTGCTCAGCGTCTGCTGGTGTAGTTGGGACACAGGTCTTGTGACGTCTGATGCATGTCCCTGATGGCTGCAGATAATCCATGTATGGTCTGGACAGTTCTGATGTTCTGTATGTTGAATAAATAGTTGGAGTTGGAGAGATGGATTTTCTCTTCTGCAGCAGCTGCAGCTTGAACTTCAGGATGAGACGGCTGCTGTCAGGTGTATATATGAGAAGGCCCTGTACATAGAACATAGAACATAGGGGTAAGTAAGCGAGGATTACAGTTGGGGCTGTGGTTGGGGAGAGAGGGGGTGGGGTTAGTGGGGAACGGGTGTAATGAGGAAGAGTCTGCACATTATTACAGTCTCTATATCTCCTATATCAGGGTGTTCTTATCTGCCATAATTTATTTACTTATAATATAATAATTTAATACAAGTTTTACTGCTGAGAGAAAATAAATGACATTCACATTGTTCTAATTACTTAATAAATATTAGCCTGTATTTACCATGCTGGATTGAGGTGAAGACTTCGCATGGCTTGACCCATAGACAGCTGTATCCGCCTTGATGTTATTTATAGATATCTGGAGTTGACACAATCAAAGTCGCTGAACTCTGATTGGTCAATCTCCTGTGTGTGGTCATCCTGGATGTTTGGCTGGAATGGGGGAGTAATTTGTCTTTTCTCCAGTAGATCCCAGTTTATGCCACAGAAGAAATGATGACCCTGAAGCTCGGCATAAGTGTGTTTATAGCAGCCGAGTCGTTGTTTTGGGTCTTTTTCTAATAGAGCTGTTATGAATTCAGCTGCATCTTGGGAAATGAAGTCTGGAAATGTCACCTCCTTCTCCAATATATGTTGAAACTGGACATCTGTGGGGTCAATATCTGGGTTGTAGATGGATCCCACCATTGAGAAGGGTGTGCACCCAACAATCATCTCGAAGGTGACAATGCCGAGAGCCCACCAGTCCACGCTGTTATTATAGGGCTCTTCCAGGAGCATTTCCGGTGCGGTATATGATGGGGTCCCGCAGAATGTCCAGGTGGTGTCCCCTGGTGCCAGCCCATCCTTACACAGCCCGTAGTCGGTGACCTTTATATGGCCGTCCGCATCCAGCAGGATGTTTTCGGGTTTGATGTCCCGGTGGATTATGCCTTTGCTGTGCAGGTAGTTTAGGGCGAGGCTGATTTCTGCCGTATAATACGCAGCCTGTTCCTCTTCCAGGATCTCCTGGCAGGACATTAGGTAGTAGAGGTCACTGCCATTAATGTACTCTATTATGTAGTACATACGGCTCTCAGTCTGGAAGAAGCCGTGGAGTCCAACTAGGAAGGGATAATTGGCGCCTTCCTGAAAGACGCGCATTTCCGTATACATCCAGGAGTTATCTTCCTCGCCATTGGTGGAATATTTCTTAACCACTTTCATGGCGTAGATGTTATTGGTGGTTTTCTCCCGGACCTTCAGGACTTCACCAAAGCTTCCTCGTCCGAGGTATTTTAGTGGCTCATAGTCCTGGAATGTTGGTGTGGATGGTACAATGGTGGTCTCTGATGTAGCTATGTCTGCTGATGGGCATAGAGCATAGGGCAGGTGGCAGCAGCCCTTGTGCAGGTGCAGGTTACACGCTATGCACTTGTAGCTCTTTCTGCCCAGTCCCCATATTCTATGGGAGCAGACAGCGCATCGTGCCACATGATGGAAACGGGTCACTTTAAATATGTGACCGTTGGTGACCTGTTGGTTCTGGTCACCTGCTTGGGACTCGGTGTCATCAGTCCATAAGGGTTGGGCCTCTTGGGTCCCAAAGAAGAGTCTCAAAAGACACATCTAGAGATTTGTATTTCGCAGTCTTTGCAGACCAATAACTGAGACGTCTGTCTGAGTCGGTATCCAGTGAAGGACAGGCTCACCCAGCATTCCGTGCTGAGTATTGTAGAGAGAGCTATGACATCACAAAGCAGCATACTGCATCATAATGCCCAGATGCATGCTGGGTAATATCAATATTGGTCTGGATACCCTCAAATACATGGAAATATAATATTATACATGTGATTATATAGTAAACAATAGATTACTAGGACCTGGTGTAATGTTGCTGGAATGCTTATTGACAAATGCTTCAGAATGTTTGAGAGAGATGTATAAAATATAGGATAAGTTCTCTTACAGGGAATAAGAAAAGCTTTTTTTTTTTAAATTACATTTTATTTTCCTTGCTCAAAAAAAAAATTAGAAATGCTAGTTATAAACCTCATTATCCTACTGAAAATATAGAAGAATTCCATATCCGAGAATAAGATGGATCAGTTTATGTAAAATTGTAGTCATAAAATTTGAGAATTTATGTGAGGAAATAAATGAAGTTTTTATTAAAGATAACTAGCGGTATCAGTATAGGTTATCTATAAGAAAGGGTGGAAATGATTATAAAAATTGTATTGTAAAACAAATGTAATCCACAAATAAAAGATGAGTAGAAATATCATAATTAAGACTAATTCTCAAGGCCCTCTTCAATTACCTGAGTTGTAGGCCTATTATGCAAGGTGTGAACATTGAGCACATCACGCCAAATAGGCCAGGGCAACATCAGCCAATGAAATTCAGTGTCTAAAATTGCACAGTTGCACATTTCTCAAAAAATCTGTAAAAATCTACTCTAAATCTATGTGTACACTGAAGACAATGGAAAATGCTGAAAAACCTAATAAAGTTTGGGAAGTGATTGCTATGGTTTTCCAACATTTAGGGCTAGATTTACTAAACTGTGAAAGAGGAAAAGTGCAGATGTTGCCCATAGCAAACTGCCAGATTCTAGCTGACATTCTCTAGTATGTAATAGGAAAGTGAGAGCTAGAATCTGATTGGTCGCTACGGGCAAAATCTCCACCTTTCCACAGTTTAGTAAATCTAGCCCCCAGACTTTAGAAATATGACCTGCACCGGATTCAGTCTAACACATCCAGACACCCCCCTATTTTACAAAACTCTGGCTTCAGCCTTGACCGTTTCTGTTTCAGAATACACATTTAATAGTTACAGATGAAGAGCAATGGTTAACAAATGGGTTTTATTGTGTAAAATTGCAATCTTTTTTCAAAATAGTTAAAGTGTGTGTGTATGTGTGTGTTTTGTGCATTCAGTTAACTATGCCACTTTTTTGCCTTCATCTAAACACTATGACATACCAACATTTGAGAATTGGAAAGAGGGACAACATTTTGGGGCATTGCAGAGGGAGTGTGTCTTGTACTGCCCAGTGGGCATGTCTGGGGAAAGTGGGTGTGTCTTGCCCCACCCAGAGGGCAGGTCTAGTGTCTGCCCCTTTTCTTAATTCACCCATCCATATGTCTGTCCCTTATTATTTCTCCAACCTCCATATGCCTGCCCCTTTATTATTTGTCCAGCCTGCATGTCTGCCCCTTTATTAAACGTGTGCCCCTAGTATATGTTAGTCCCTTTATTATTTGTTCAGCCTCCATGTCTTCCCCTTATTATTATGTCCAGCCTTCCATATCTGCCCCTTATTATTATATTCCAGCCATCCATGTATGCCCCTTATATTTATGTCCAGCCATCCGTATATGCCCCTTATAATTATGTCCAGCCATCCATGTATGCCCCTTATTATATATCTTCTCTTACTTACATTTGATGTCTTCTCCCTTCCTCCACGGTGTTCCCTCTCTCTGATGTTCCCTGTCTACATCTGGTCTGGGGTCATGTGATTCAGTACAGGTAATACAGGGCTCCTACGGGAGCCCTGTAGGACCAAATCTGTTTCTAGATTGGCAGTGACCATATAGGTTTATTCGCTGCCATTCACAGTAACAGATTTGGTCCTACAGGGCTCCCGTAGGAGCCCAGTATTACCTGTTCTGTTCTCTGAAAGCCCAGCTGCATATACAGTGGCACAGGCTTTAAAAAAAAAAACAACTTTGTCCCGAAAGTCTGATCTCTCGGGACAAGTTGTGAGGCGGACGGGACATCGGGACAGTCCCCGGAAAGCAGGACTTTCTGGGGACTGCTATATCCGCTGTAATCAGGGCACTTGGGAGGTATGCGCTATGATAAATAATGGACAAAAAAGCAAAGCTATTTTTTTTTTTTTTACATAGAAGACATTTGCATTTACATTATTTGATATATTCTGTATTGATATACCACATTATAAACTGGGTGATATGCAGATGCATATTTTATGATACTTTGTTTAATAAGGTCAATATGCCGAGATATAAATAAATGTCAAGTATTGATAAGAAATCTCGCTAACCTGCAAGACAAGCCTATGCAGTCACCATGGTAACGGTGACCTGAACAGCGCTGCATCCTTCCCTCCCTTGGATCCTTACACTAATGGATATCCAGCGCACCAAAGGATTATGGGTAATTTGCTAAATATAATGACTGGAAAGTAATGTTTCCTAAGAAGTTACAGCTTAAATGTAAGGTAAAATTAAATGTCATTTTATTTCATAAGGATTGTTTTTTTGGTACATTAACCAGTTCATTAACTGGACATTTGTTACAAAGCTCTTTTTCTTCCATTTTCATACCCATAATTAGTATTACAGAAGGGACTGGGTACATGTGTTCTTAATGGATTTTCCATGTGTCTGTTCATGCCCAGGCTCACGTTGGGCAGCTTATTGAATTTTACCATTTACCTATTCCAGATGTAACATGTGCCACTCCAGCAGCCAGATTTACGAAGCTGTGGGAAAGGAATTGTGGAGATGTTGCCGATAGCAACCTTAGTTCCTATTACATACTTGAGAATGTCAGTATTGCTATGGGCAACATCTCCACTTTTCCATTCCCGCAGCTTAGTAAATCGGGCCCTAGAGTTTTTAGAAAGGCCTTGAAGAAAAGCACTTAAATGACATTGCATGTAAGGTTATAATATTGGAAGGTGTGTAATGGATCTTGTTATCACAGCAATATGTTTGCCCAGGGGAAACAAATATCTGTATTCCTTAAGCTCATTTATGAATGATGGAATCTATGGAACAGATGCTCCTCTGATTACTCACCTGTCAGTCAAGGAAATGCCCCCCTCCCCCCTCTCACAAATGTCACCCCTTTATGCTAATAGTGCAATTTATATTTAATAGATCCTGTCAATGCAGATTGCATCCCAAGGGCATCTATCTCCATTAATTCTTTCCATAAATAACCATGAATTCTTTCCATAAATAAATACATTTATGGAATTATACCATTTTTCTTGAAGTTACACATCAGGGGCTAGATTTAGTAAACTGCAGAAAAGTGGAGATGTTCCCCCTAGCAACCAATTAGATTCTAGCTCTCACTTTCCTATTACATACTAGTGAATCTCACCTAGAATTTGATTGGTTGCTATGGGCAACATCGACACTTTTCTGCAGTTAAGTCAATCTTGCCATAAACCCTATGTTTTCCTCCTGTATCTATTGCAGTAGATGTCCTATGGTGGGTATAAGGTAGATTATTTCTCCTAACTGCATCCAAAGATTCGATTCTGCTGAATGTACAGGTGAAACTCGAAACATTAGAATATCGTGCAAAAGTTCATTTATTTCAGTAATTCAACTTAAAAGGTGAAACTAAATATTATGTAGACTCATTACATGCAAAGTGAGATATTTCAAGCCTTTATTTGTATTAATTTCGATGATTATGGCTTAGAGTTTATGAAAACCCCAGAATCAAAATCTCACAAAATTAGAATAATGTGACAAGGTTCAATATTGTAGGCTCAAAGTGTCACACTCTAAACAGCAAATTATTCCAAAACACCTGCAAAGGGTTCCTGAGCCTTTAAATGGTCTCTCAGTCTGGATCAGTAGAATTCACAATCATGGGGAAGATGCTGACCTGACAGTTGTGCAGAAAACCATCATTGACACCCTCCACAAGGAGGGAAAGCCTCAAAAGGAAATAGCAAAAGTAGTTGAATGTTCTCAAAGAGCTAAATCAAAGCACATTAATAGAAAGTTAAGTGGAAGTGTAAAGTGTGGAAGAAAATGGTGCACAAGCAGCAAGGATGACCGCAACCTGGAGAGGATTGTCAGGAAAAGGCCATTCAAAAGCATGGGGGAGCTGCACAAGGAGTGGACCCAGAATCTGTCTCTGTGTGGTGGCTCTTGATGAACTAACTCCAGCTTCAGTCCACTCCTTGTGCAGCTCCCCCACACTTTTGAATGGCCTTTTCCTGACAATCCTCTCCAGGCTGCCATCCCTGCTGCTTGTGCACCTTTTTCTTCCATACTTTGCCCTTCCACTTAACTGTTTATTAATGTGCTTTGATAAAGCACCTTAAGAACATCCAACTTCTTTTGCAATTTGCTTTTGAGGCTTTCCCTCCTTGTGGAGGGTGTCAATGATGGTTTTCTGCACCACTGTAAGGTCAGCATCTTCCCCATGATTGTGAATTCTACTGATCCAGACTGAGAGACCATTTAAAGGCTCAGGAACCCTTTGCAGGTGTTTTGGATTAATTTGCTGATTGGAGTGTGACACTTTGAGCCTATAATATTGAACCTTGTCACATTATTCTAATTTTTTGAGATTTTGATTTTGGGGTTTTCATAAGCTATAAGCCATAATCATCAAAAATAAAACCAAAAAAGGCTTGAAATATCTCACTTTGCATGTAATGCGTCTATATAATATATGAGTTTCACCTTTTAAGTTGAATTACTGAAATAAATTACCTTTTGCGCGATATTCAAATTTTTCGAGTTTTACCTGTAGTTGTCGCATCGCCAATCATTATTTTGACAGTGGCGCAGTCCACCTTTAATGTTGGCTACATTATTGCCTACAGGATTTAGAAAAAGTTTATGTTGGCGCTGCTGAAAGTTTGAAATTCGACATGTTTGATGTTTAGAATACTGACATTTACTCTCCACAGGGTTAGAGTTACGGTTAAGTTTAGGAATATGGGTTAGGTTTAGGAATAAGTGTTAGGTTTAGGAATTAGGGTTAGGTTTAGGAATATGGGTTAGGTTTAGGAATAAGTGTTAGGTTTAGGAAATAGGGTTAGAGTTAGGAAATAGGGCTAGGTTTAGGAAATAGGGTTAGAATTAGAAATTAGGTTTAGGAAATAGGGTTAGAGTTAGGAATTAGGGTTAGAGTTAGGAATTAGGGTCAGGTTTTAGGAATAAGGGTTAGGTTTAGGAAATAGGGTTAGAGTTAGGAATTAGGGTTAGGTTTAGGAAATAGGGTTAGAGTTAGGAATTAGGTTTAGGTTTAGGAAATAGGGTTAGAGTTAGGAATTAGGGTTAGAGTTAAGAATTAGGGTCAGGTTTAGGAATAAGCGTTAGGTTTAGGAACTAGGAAGGATTAGGAAATAGGATTATGGTCATTATTATTGTAATGCTGAATGAAGCACATATCGGCATTAAGACATTCTATCAGAACGATGTTGCGGCACACTAACGGTTAGTATTCAGATCATTCGAAAAGCAAACTACACCCTCTGCGTTCACTTCCAATAGCGATGTATCCTCGCATCCTTGTTAGCACTTTACTAACCACTCTCATTGCTCACGTGGACTTCACAAACCTTGACCCAACCTTTGGTTTTTTTGGATTTGTCTACATTTGGAGGCAGATCGGAAGTCGGTTGTCGGTTCAGTAGCTTGTCTATACTATACATTCATGTAATACTAAGACTGTCCCACCTGCAAGCTGGTGAATGTGTCATTTGTCAGAGCTCTGGATTTACCTGCAGGGGAACTGTCCACTTCTCGGGGATCATATAAAGCTTCGCTTCAACTGTGACTGGTTTGTACAATAGTAAAGCTGTATTGTCACTGGTTTTGTGACTTCAAAATGATGAGTGGGATGAAGCTTCACACAGTGACTAATCCTAGACTGCGGGAAAAAATGGCTGCCACAGAGTCTCAGTAACCCATCATGACAAACGTGTTGTGTCACAATCTGCATACACACATCATGGTTGCCAACTTTTGTAATTGACTATCAGGGAGATTGGAATAGCGGTATCAAAGAACTGCACCAAAGGGGTGTGTCCTGTACCACCAAAGAGGCGTGTCCTGTACCACCAAAGGGTAAAAAATGGCAGCTTCCGTATTTATTGATTGTTAGTTTTCAATAAACACAAACATCAGCATTTCTTGTGAAGATTGGGTAGGAGATCTGCTTCATTTTATTTATAT
>WWET01000645.1:266220-286679 GCA_011038615.1 Limnodynastes dumerilii | reverse complement strand
ATAGATAGATAGATAGATAGATATGAGATAGATAGATAGATAGATAGATAGATAGATAGATAGATAGATAGATAGTTATGAGATAGATAGATATTAGATAGATAGATAGATAGATAGATATAGATAGATAGATAGATATGAGATAGATAGATAGATAGATAGATAGATAGATATGAGATAGATAGATAGATATGAGATAGATAGATAGATAGATAGATAGATAGATAGATATTAGGACCTGTTGTGCTTTCACCTGCAGTACACATGGAATATAAGGGATTCTCAGCGCGTATTCTGGGAGATTTTCCCTTCTCATTCTTCCCAGTTATCTGTCTCTCTGCGTCTTCTCCATGTGTTTGTTCTCAGCTCCCAGGCTTTCCCTCTTAATGGGTGCACAGAGCCTAAGGCCTTGCCTTCAGCTATTCCAAATCCAAGAATGGTCTTAGGTTCCATAAATAGGAGAGCTCCTCCATGGCTTTCCCCGCTGCTGTTATCCTGTACAGGTCATGCTTTCCTGGCTGAGGTGCATATAATCATTCTGGGTTTTTGAACAGCGGAGAATGGAAACTAGAGATACCGGTTTGTGTTTGCAAGCTGCCGGGTCTTAGTACTACAATGTACAGTGTAGGCGCAGTAACAGACTGCGTACTGATCCAGACGACCATACTGCCACCATGTTCTTTTTAGAAGGAGGCGGGGCCTGAGTCTGGATGGGCAGGACTAGGTGGAGTCAGACGGGACTGGGGGCGGAGCTGGGTGAAACTACTGTATGATAGAAGCTGTCAGAGGCTGACAGCTTAAAATAGCGCTCGGCACTCCATGTATGATTGCGGAGTATGGAACGAACGCTGTTTGAAGCTGTCAGCCTCTGAAAGCTTGTTTACAGTGCAAGGGGAGCATCTGAAACATTCCCCCCTCTCCTCCGGGCCCCGTGGCAGCCACACCCCTTGAACCCCCTGTACTTACGCCCCTGGAGCCGCAATTGACATTGAAGAGCACCTACACACAATGGTGCCCCATTTACTATGTGTGATGCAATGTGGTCATCCTGTGTGATCTTTACTATTTGGGAATTGATTTATCAGTGACCTGTATTGGCCTCTATATTGTTTCTCTTCACAGCAGCTCCTGGACTTCAAGGCTTCGAACTCCTTGGGCTAAAGTGGCTACCGTGCCTGAGCCGGCTACAAGCCAAAGAAATCACGCCATACGAGGTGGGAGATCGGTTGTGGCGGACAAGTGTGGAGCAGCTGACCTCGTCTGCTGCTCTGGTGTGTGCCCTGCGCCGTGTCCAGGCCTTCGCCATCCTGGCAAGTGCTATTAAAGAGCTTGTTCCAGCTACAGGAAAACTGCGAGCCCAGGTCCTCATGTCTGCGACCCCTGAGATGGCTTTTCGACAGGCGGCCCTGATTTTCACAGACAGGGACTTAGTTGCTGGTAAACATCACCTCATATCTGTCATACCTGTCCTCTTCCTGTCCGTGTCTGGATCTACTTCCTGTCAGGCTAACGTCTTTTCCCTCAGTGTGCTCTCCATCTATCTACACATCCTCACACCCGCAGGTCAACTTGGGGACTACCTCTATGGCCAGTTACCTATATCCATCATAGTTACTGACTACGACGGCAGGATGGGGGCGGGGTTTGAGGCTGTGATTTATGCAAATCACTCCCTAAAGCTCCCACCCCTTGTCTAATCAAAGCTCAATAGGCTAGGAATAAAATGAAGTAACTTACACAGTGTATACATTTTCTTTGAGGTTATGACAGAGTGGACATGAATACAGCGGGATATATAATATGACCCGTCTTACGAGTTTCTTCTTTGCTGCCATTCTGTTTATTGAAACGGATGTGATATTGTTTTACTCCACAGATCCACAAAGCCGACCTGTTCTGAAATATATTGCTCCTCCTGGGATTTACTGCAGGTCGGGAGGTGAGTATGTGAGACGTTATAGTAGCTGTGTGTAGTGTGCCCTACTGCCCTGTGCAGTCGCCTTTCCCCTCTAGGGGGCACTATAACACATGATGACAGGTATTATATATTCCATCCTCAGACTATTAGAATTTGTACTGTATATAGGCCTGTTTTTCAGTAAAAACTGCATTTATTATACTTTTGGCAGGTAAAGGTGATGACCGGGGACTGACGGAGTCCATATTTGCTTACATGCTGTCAGGTAAGCTCTGATTACCCCTGAAGAGTCGATATAGATATGTAAAGGAATTTTCAGTTTAGGAAAGACAACTTATGCTTTATGGTAACAGTACTCACCTAAAGGTATATGTTGAAACAATAGAATCACTGTAGTTCAACATGGGTGTGGGTCCCCGGAAAGAACGGCCCTTTTTTGATAGGTCCGTTTTCTCCCAGCCAATTTCGAACTGGCTGGGATTTCGATTGCATATGCATCGATGAGGCATAGTAATCAAACTTTCGGTGCTCCAAAAGGTAAGGCAAAAAACTACCCCAACCCCTCACCTAATTTTAACCCTAAACCTCCCCTTCCATTACCCTAATTTGAAATAGGGACAACTTTCGAATGTCCCTATTTCGGAAATCAGACTTTCTAACCGGGGATTGCAACTGGTTCAACATATACCCCCAGTACTCCCGTTCCACTCACATTTGTATCACAGTCCTTCTTATGCCCCAGTATAGTGCCAATACAAGGTCCTGTCCAAGGTTTTCATTTACCTTACTGGTTTGCTAATAGGTGACACTACTAACTAACTACTGCAAATGCAAATAGTTCTGTGTTCTCAGTTATGTGCATATTTAAGGAAAGCCTGCTCTGTGTGTGTGTATGTGGACACATCGCCATTCACTAATATCATCGCATAGCTCCCAACATTTAGAAGCCCTAAAGCAGGACAAAATAACCCCGCCTCTAATGCACTAAAACTCCACCCAGTTCTGCCCACATATTTGCTCAAACTCTGCCCCATCCTTTGCAATGATATTGGTCACAACATTGATTGACAGGGAGGTGGAACTGTGCATTAAATCACATCATTAAGCCCCACCCCCATTGATTCACAACCCTGCTTTGGTCGTGGTGCATTTTTCGTATTTTATCTCGCACCTCATAGAGGTACATTAAAATCTGTGAATATTTCTTACCATAGTAGATGGGAATAGGCGCGCTTCTCTCTTATTCCCGTCTTTGCGTCTAATTGAATTGGGCCTCATGAGTCTCCCAGACATTCCGGGAGATTTATAAAGTACACATTAAGAAGGCCTAGAC
Organism: Limnodynastes dumerilii; assembly: GCA_011038615.1. NCBI lineage: Eukaryota > Metazoa > Chordata > Amphibia > Anura > Limnodynastidae > Limnodynastes > Limnodynastes dumerilii. Next base: position 283,428 of record WWET01000645.1, on the reverse strand, counting down.
TTTACGTTGACTAAGGAAGAACTCTCACTTGTCTCTATGGGTTGGAATGCATTCTGATTGGTTAAACCTGCGTAGTACATAAAATTGTCCACAGTCTGATAAAAAGACATGGATATTGGGGGAAAATTGACACCGGTCCATTGTTCTTATTAGAAATCAATCTGTCAAAACAAGGACTACGTATTTCTAACTGACCATAGTATGTAACAGTATGTAAAAAATAAAAAGCTCGGATGTAAGCAGGGGTGGATTGGGAATGCTGCAAGTGGGCGGGATCAACTGTAGACGGGCTAACACAAAAGTAAGCAGGATTAGCACACGCTAAGGAACCTCTATACAATGCAGATAGCATCTAAGTGACCATCACCCAATACAGAGAGCATCTTAGTGACTGCCACCCAATACAGAAAGCATCTTAATGACTGCCACCCAATACAGAGAGCATCTTAGTGACTGCCACCCATTACAGAGAGCATCTTAGTGACTGCCACCCATTACAGAGAGCATCTTAGTGACTGCTACCCATTACAGAGAGCATCTTAGTGACTGCTACCCATTACAGAGAACATCTTAGTGACTGCTACCCATTATAGAGAGCATCTTAGTGACTGCTACCCATAACAGAGAACATCTTAGTGACTGCTACCCAATACAGAGAGCATCTTAGTGACTGCCACCCAATACAGAGAGCATCTTAGTGACTGGCACCCATTACAGAGAGCATCTTAGTGACTGCTACCCAATACAGAGGGCATCCTGGTAACCACCACCTAATACAAAGAGCATCATAGGTACTACCATTCTATACCGAGAGCATCCTAGTGACTGCCACCCTATACACAGGGCATCCTAGTGACAACCACCTAATACAGGGTCGTATTCAGACCTCCGGCCGCATTGCATATGTGGCCGGAGTTTAACGATATGAACTGCTGTGCATGCGCAGTAATTTTGTTACAACATCTACATTACTTTTTGCTACGTAGATTGCGTATACGGGGTCTTTAAGACGTCATATACGCAATCTACGTTGCAAAAAGTAATCTGAATCTGAATACGACCCACAAAGAGCTCATAGGTACTACCATTCTATACAGAGAGCATCATAGTGTCTGCCACCCAATACACAGGGCATCCTGGTAACCACCGCCTAATACAAAGAGCATCATAGACTTCCATTCTATACTGAGAACATCTTAGTGACATCGGACCAGATCCAGACCTACACCCGCTAGTGTTTTTTACACTCGTGTCGTAGTCGTAAAAATGTATGTTCTGTGCATGCTCGCAGCAGATGTAATGACCAGAAACTCTGAACGTACTTAGGAGACTAAGATCAACAGCATAACTACGAACGAAGGAGTGTGCCAGACATTGGACACTCGTAATTACGCTTCGGAGGCGGGGTGAGGCATGTAAATCGTACGGTGTGGGCGCACTCAGGCACGTAAGTACGTTCAACCGTTACAGCCGACAGCAGTTACGCTCGGAAAAGTTAGGGTAGGGTTTGGTAAACGAAAAAACGGCAAAAATACGTCCGACCGAGGGGAGCGGATAGTAATTCCGAAAGTGTAAATACGCTACGCGTTCAGACAAAAACAGAACGTAGGTCTGGAGCCGGCCCATTCAGTCTATACCGAAAGCATTCTTGAAAACAAAAGAGGGCGACCTCATAACTCATATGGCTTCCGCCATTGCCCTTCTTGGTCTTATAAAAACTATTACAGAAGGACAAAAGTACAGGTGTGGAATTGGCTACACAGTCTCTCCCTTTTGTTTTCCAAACATAAACTAAACCCAGTTTGTTTGTCTGGGTCTCGTGCTCTCCATAGGACCTCCACTGCTCTACACAGTTCTTATCCTCAAACCAAAAACCTGGAGCAGGAGTTTGGGGAAGATCTTGCACAAGATTGGACATCAGAGGTTTGTCCTGGTGGGATTAAAGATGGTGAACTTGACAGAGGAAGATTCATATAACATCATGCCCTCGCAGGTGAAAGAGGTAACAGACACCAGAAAAATGTAACTGTAAGATCTATAAGATGGCGTAAGATAAATGTAACAAGGAACCAGATCCAGAGTTTGAGAATAAGAGGAAAACAGGAGGAAAGCTACACATCCATGTGGAATATCAGGTGGAGTGCATGCAGGGAGAGTACATTGCTTTTGCTTATTGCACACAGAGACCAACCAGAGCCTCATCTCAACACTAATACTTTTTTTGCAACAGATGCATTTTGCTTCCCCTGCAGTTCAACATGATGTTACATAGGTGTAACTTTCCACCTGTTTTTCACTTATTTCCAAGCTCTGGATCTGGTCCTAGATTTGTAATATTCACGGAAACTCTAACCGTCTTTTTCTACATTATGCTGGGCTTGTGGAGTGTAGAGTAAGCAGCCTTCTCTATTACTACAAATGCCGCAAACAATAAAATTATATATAATTATATTTAATATCATTTCAGCAAACCCTAATGCAGGGGCAGTGCCCGTCCCCTCTGCTTTGCTGCAGTGCCCGTCCCAGTGCCAGTCCCCTCTGATTTGCTGCAGTGCCAGTCCCCTCTGATTTGCTGCAGTGCCAGTCCCCTCTGATTTGCTGCAGTGCCAGTCCCCTCTGATTTGCTGCAGTGCCAGTCCCCTCTGATTTGCTGCAGTGCCAGTCCCCTCTGATTTGCTGCAGTGCCAGTCCCCTCTGATTTGCTGCAGTGCCAGTCCCCTCTGATTTGCTGCAGTGCCAGTCCCCTCTGATTTGCTGCAGTGCCAGTCCCCTCTGATTTGCTGCAGTGCCAGTCCCCTCTGATTTGCTGCAGTGCCAGTCCCCTCTGATTTGCTGCAGTGCCAGTCCCCTCTGATTTGCTGCAGTGCCAGTCCCCTCTGATTTGCTGCAGTGCCAGTCCCCTCTGATTTGCTGCAGTGCCAGTCCCCTCTGATTTGCTGCAGTGCCAGTCCCCTCTGATTTGCTGCAGTGCCAGTCCCCTCTGATTTGCTGCAGTGCCAGTCCCCTCTGATTTGCTGCAGTGCCAGTCCCCTCTGATTTGCTGCAGTGCCAGTCCCCTCTGATTTGCTGCAGTGCCAGTCCCCTCTGATTTGCTGCAGTGCCAGTCCCCTCTGATTTGCTGCAGTGCCAGTCCCCTCTGATTTGCTGCAGTGCCAGTCCCCTCTGATTTGCTGCAGTGCCAGTCCCCTCTGATTTGCTGCAGTGCCAGTCCCCTCTGATTTGCTGCAGTGCCAGTCCCCTCTGATTTGCTGCAGTGCCAGTCCCCTCTGATTTGCTGCAGTGCCAGTCCCCTCTGATTTGCTGCAGTGCCAGTCCCCTCTGATTTGCTGCAGTGCCAGTCCCCTCTGATTTGCTGCAGTGCCAGTCCCCTCTGATTTGCTGCAGTGCCAGTCCCCTCTGATTTGCTGCAGTGCCAGTCCCCTCTGATTTGCTGCAGTGCCAGTCCCCTCTGATTTGCTGCAGTGCCAGTCCCCTCTGATTTGCTGCAGTGCCAGTCCCCTCTGATTTGCTGCAGTGCCAGTCCCCTCTGATTTGCTGCAGTGCCAGTCCCCTCTGATTTGCTGCAGTGCCAGTCCCCTCTGATTTGCTGCAGTGCCAGTCCCCTCTGATTTGCTGCAGTGCCAGTCCCCTCTGATTTGCTGCAGTGCCAGTCCCCTCTGATTTGCTGCAGTGCCAGTCCCCTCTGATTTGCTGCAGTGCCAGTCCCCTCTGATTTGCTGCAGTGCCAGTCCCCTCTGATTTGCTGCAGTACCCGTCCCCTCTGATTTGCTGCAGTACCCGTCTGATTTGCTGCACTACCCGTCCCCTCTGATTTGCTGCAGTACCCGTCCCCTCTGATTTGCTGCAGTGCCTGTCCCCTCTGATTTGAATCACCACCTAAACTTGCACAACCACATCCTATGAAGAAAGTCCACGTGACTGCTGGTAAAAACGCGGCCGCATTACTTAGCAACCAATGCGGTAGTGCGAGTAGTAGGGACTTGCCCTTCCCTCCAGGCCAAAGTTGTCCAGCCTGCCCCTGACATAAAGCACTGGTCTTCTATTGACTACAAAGGTTTCCCAGCTGACATATCCATTAAAGGCAAGTTCATCTAGAGATATTTTATAAGTTGGATTAATTTTTTTTACTATTATTAGATTTTTTTTATATGACTTAATTAACTTTGCATTTGCTCCATTAATCTACTCAATGAGAGCTTTATCATAGCCCCCATTGCTATAAAGTGTAAATATATATATATATATATATGTGTGTGTGTGTTAAACCAGTCTCTTGTCTCTGCAGAATAAAGTCCTGTGTCAGTCACACTCGGACTACCTGACCTCTGCCCCCTGCCTCGTGCTTTGCCTCCGGAGACTCAACGCCGTTCTCAAACTCCTAGACCTCTTGGGTCCAGATGAGCCAAGTGTATGCAAAGCTGAAGACCAGTTTCTCTGGAGGGCCCAATACGGCGTCAGTGATGTGCAGAATGGAATGTATGGTAGGTGGCTATGCGTGTGTCTTACATACATGTTTTACTGACGGTTCCCTATCATCACGATCATTACATTGATCATGATCGGAGCATTGGAAAACTTAGCAGTTTATAAGTTTCAGAGGTGACTTTAGGGAACGTCTTCTTTTTTAGTATTTCAGAAGGGAACAGCAGCTGTCTGTGTCTGTCACTTTCCCAGTCACTAATACCCCGCATTGCAGCACGTTACACCCCATCTAGGCACACGAATGGAAGAAACTGCTTTATAAAGGCATTGTTTGTGTTACTGAATACAGCCTTGTATATTGCTCTCTATCAGGATAGTGGAGATGTATTTATATGATATACAAAGTGGTGCTTGACCTTATTCAATAATAGGTAACTTGGACTCCCCAATAAAAGGCTGAGAACTGCTGTTCTATATCAGTGGTGACTTAATGGATTCCTGTGAAAATATATAGAAAAATAAATCACTGACAATATCTTTCTTTAAACTGATGGCCTTTTATTATTGTCAAGTAATTGACACTTGAAAATGCACATTAATAAATAACAGCTATCAATATAATAAAATGTATCTAGCAAGTGGCGCCAGCTCTGAATCAGTTCTTTATACATTGTATTTTTTAGGATATGTGTCCTGGTATTAAGTACACAAATATTAACCACATTTGGCTCCTGGTACATATTTAGAGCCAGCCTGGTGCTCAATCCTGCCTACTATTAAGTAAACAACGTGTGATATGCTGAGCCGCCCATTGTGACAAGTGTCAATATATAACGGCAAATGTAACAGCAGATAGAGATAGAGAGGACAAGAAAGGCAAAGGATAAACTGGATTTCTGCTGGCACTGTAGGTGCTCGGATTCCAATGTATGTGGCTGCAACAGGACACCTAACAATGCCAACGGGAAACCTTGGCACGTTAGACCAGTGGCAAACAGAGGATTTTAAAAGGAGGGTTTCCAAATGCTTGTAATATATGTGGAATATATTGTGAGGTCTGGGAAAGGTGAATATTATAATATATATGGAGCATGTTATTGGTCTGGGATTAGCACACTATCTTGTGTATATAGGGCCTGATCCAGAGTTATGCCGCCCGCCATATTTACAGCGGGAGGCTGCATAAGAACCGCAGAAATGCCGTTCTGCGCATGCACCGGGCATAATTTGCCTGGCGTAGTTACGGACGAAGGGGAGGCAGCTCCGTAAGCACGCTGTAGTTATGGAAGCTTGGCGGGGGAGGGTAATTAGGAGAGGAGGGCTGGGTTTGGCACATTACGCTCCTGTGTGAGCGTAGTTACACACAGTTACGCCGGCTGAAGTTAGGGTAGCCTTAAGCCGGCGTAACTGTGTGTAACTACGCTCACACAAGGGGAGTGCACCAGAGCTATCCTGGCTGTACTTACTGACACCGGGCCAGCGTAGCTCTGGATCAGGCCCATAGTGTATATAATGTGACATTTCCAAACCCTAATATACACCACCTACATTATAGTGTGTGCCATCTTAGACCCCTTAGTATACCCCAAATACACTTTTTATAGTGTGCTATATCCACCCCTAATATACATGTGGGATATTATAGAAGTGTGGAAGTGGCACTTGAGTGCCTGGCTTTCTCCCCGCATACCTAGCTACAATAGCCTCTTCTATTGGCTGGGCGTCAGCGAGACTCTGCATAACTGCAGCAAAGGGGGGGGGGGTGTTCTGGTCAGCCAGAAACCCCCCCTCCGCTTCATAACATAGGAGGAGGTACTTTGCTTTCTGCAATTTCTGGTTCTCTCTGCGTGCACCACTGCGCATAAATCAATCACATGTGTGCGCATTCAATTCTGAAATCCTCATATTATAATGTCTGTGTCAAAGTAATATTTGGCCTTTAATATCTCCTGCTGAGTAATAAAACCAGCATTTGTAATGTGTAAAGGGTAAGTGCTGAACATTTTACGCAATTAATGATGCACTGAAAATGACAGCAGTGAACCATGATTAACCGCCTGGTCGGCCCATCTCTCCTACTTACTGGAAGACCTCAGTACTGTGTGTAGTGTTTAAATTATTGATACATTTCCTGTACCACTTCCAAGGAGTGTAATACTTTTCTTAATGATTGCACTATTCGCCCGGTATGTCTTGTCCTTGCATTAAACAAAGGTTTAATTTATTTCCATTTGTAGGGAATAATCATGTGGTTCATTATCTACTTCAGTAGAGTTAATTTACTGCAGCCGTAGATTTGGATCTTCCTCGGTTTGTACAAGTGCGCTCATGTGTTTTCTGAAGCGGATAGGTTTATGGAACAAGATGGCCGTGATTTGGAAAGAAGCCAAAGGAAAAGTTCCCCAGCACTCTGCTTATTAACCAGTAGCTAACCTGCTATTTAATCTGCATATCATATACTGGCAGCTGTGAGTAACTAAAATAGCTTATTAGAGTGGCAGGTTAGCTACTGGTTAATAAGCAGTGTGCAGGGGCATTGTCACCTTATCTCTCAGCAGTGGTATCGGTGGTCTTCGAGCTGTAGCAGGCTGCACAACAGCAGGAGGCATCTCCTTCCCTGGCATCAGCCCGCTGAGAATCAGAACTGCAGGTTCCAGTGCTCCACCCCTATGCAATATCTCATGGGACGGAGCGCAGCGGATCACGTCCTGGACCCCAAAACTCCTTGTGGCTGCCCTTCTGCCACCATGTCCTATGTCCCGTGCATGCAGGGGGAGGCCACTCCTTTTTCTATCAAGGGCCAAGAGGGTCCTACTTGGCGGCACAGACATTAGGATTGCACGTAAGGGGCTAAACCAAGCCTTTACTGTACAGTCTGAATACCTCCCCATCCCACCAATCATACGTCATGTACGCTTGCCGCCCCGTCCTGCGCCATTGCGAAATGCAGGATGTCTCAGATCCAGTTGTGTAATGGAAGCCTGTGCACTTCCACAAAACCGGACGTTTGGATGCTGTCCAATGGCGTAACTACTGTGAGAGCAGGGGGTGCGAATGCAACGGGGTCCGAAGGATAGACGGGCCCATGACCATTGCCCACCCAGCACCCAGGGACCTCTCATTGGACCAGATTCACAGATACGTTTTTTTAAAGTACGCAATTATATGCACGCAAATAGCAAGGCCACACCCCCCGATACTCCCCTCTCAAGGCCATGATGTCGGGGACTTACGAGTGCATAGACCACTCTGTTCTTTGCGTGTGTACTTACGTGCGTAATTGTATGCCGTACATGCGATTCTTAATAACCGCACCCGCACGTTCATTTATTCATGTAAATTTTCACTTCCGTTTTTCAACCCCACCCATCCGTGCGTATTTCACCGTGTGATTCATACGACTGTCCCTTAGGCACTTACGTGCGTATATTCTACGTAAAGTACGTAAATAAAGTTACTACGCATGCGCAGTTAAAACGCACCTAAAAATACGCACGCAGCTCCACGTGAAAACGGATCTCTGTATACGCTCCATTTTGTTTACACCTATAGCTGAAAAACTTTTAAACAGCCGGTGACTGATGATATATTTGCATGTGTATAACTAATATTTCTGTGGGTTTTGTTACCGTTACAGATAGAATGGTAGGTTAGCAATTGGTTAATAAACTGGATGGGGTATTTATTTATTTTTATATTTTGGGTAGATCACCGCTCAACCCCCATTTTGTGTTACCGTGCCTTGGAAAGAGCAGCGGTTTGCACAGGTGAGGTTGTTTTAATACAATTTTAGGGGACAGAACCTGCCGGGCTACCTTCCTGGTCATCCCCTGTTTGATGCCTTCCAGCGTCCATATTGTCAAGTGCTACCATTTGCTAAGGGGACGGCCTAGTACTAGGGATGCCGCAAACCTTAACCCCCGCTATGCAAAGAAAATAACTCCTGACATGGAATCCCGGACAAGACAAAGCTCTACCGATAGGCAAGATAGGACAGAGCGCTGAAGTAGCGCCAGGAAGATAGCAATGATGCTTTAACATGTCTGTGAAGAAAGTCCAGGTTTATGGGTTTGGTAATCCTCTTTTTATGACCCTTTTGTTTAATAAATGACCCGTGGCGATATAATTTCTGCATTGAAATCTGATGTTCAGTGATGATATTTTTTTAATGCATCTTTGTGATTTTAGTATGGATTATATTTTTCCGTTACTCTTTCACCCACTCTCCTCCTCATCCTCAGGATCCACGTCCTACCAGGCCGCCATCCAAGATATAAAGCGTTTTTTCCCTGAGGGTCTCGTCTGCGATCACCAGTCTATTGTTATGGAAGCTGAGCAGGTAAAAGACATCATTATTTCCATCCTTAGAAATTCCTTTCTCACAGCCAGATCAAGGTAAACTATGTTCCATCTTATTTTTTATTCCCTGATGCCATTTTTTACTGCTTACATCTAGAGCAGGCAGCCATTTTGTTGGTTGCAGTATTAAACAGCATGTATGTTTCCATTTTATCAAGCTCCTAGGGACCACAGAGGCTGAAAATTATTTCAGCTTACAAAATGGATGATTCATCCTTTCACTGCCATCATCCGCATATTCTCCCTCATACGTTTGTATTATAAAACTTTATTTACGAGAGAAACATGCAAATTCCTGAATGAACTGAACACCGCTGAGTGCTGAGAGTGGGTTATAAATACATTGCCAGCAGCTGACAGAGAAAAATCACTTACATATGAAATATGTTGATGAGTTTCATGTTTATGCTTACCTGTCAATTACCTAACTGAATATAGTTCTATAACAAAGGTCGACTACTCGGAAACCAAATCCTACTGTTTACTTTGTTGTATTGTATGGAGACTTGATGTAATTCTGGTCTAAACATGTTTTGTAACCTGACTGAATTCTGTATTCTGACCATCATATAGTGACAATGGGGTAGATCCAGAACTCCGCTTGCAATACGTTTCCTCGCATGGCGTATTTACGCATGCGCACCTTTTATACACTCCCCTTGGCACACCCCTTGAATGTACGTATTTTGTCCGAGATCCGCTTTCCAAACCCTACCTTAACTTTTGCCCACGTAACCGATGTCATCCGCTCACGTACGTATGGGCAACACGTATTTACGCAGCTAAGCACGCCCATACTGTACACTTTAAATACAAACCCCGCCTACATAGCGTATTTCAGACGTATTTTAGACTCATGTAAAATTGACACGCCCACACGTAAAGATTTATGTGACACATACGTGAATGGCCCATACGTTCACATTTACGCTACGTTACGGAGCATATTTTCTATGCTGCACATGCACAGTACTTACCAATACGCGATTCACTCACAAGCGTAAATTCGCTCACAAGTGTTGTTCTGGATCTGGCCCAATGTATGTATTGTAAAATTACACTCTGTATGCATTAGGTTGCTTGAATAAAGAAGATATTAACAAAAAAAACACAAAACAAAACAAAAAAAAAAATATATATATATTTATTATTTAACCTATGCTACTAGAGGTTTTAGCACTTTAAATAATAGTGTTATAACTTGCGACCGCTGCTCTGTAGGGAGAGACTTCCAACTTCCAAAGTGTAAATAAATATAAAGAAAAGAACAAAGCGCTGGTGTGTGTTATAACCTATATAAATTTATTCCTAAAAGGTAACAAATAAAAAGCAATGGGAGACAATTGAAAGCTATTAAGGTCCAATAACAGACTGTAAAAAAAAACAAATACTTAGAAATATAACAGGGGAATAAAAATTAAACACAATATCTACTATTGGGCAACCACTAGTAATTCACTGGTCACAAATGTGCAAAGATGATCGCAGGTACATCAGAGTAAATGCAATTAAACCAAGCTGCTAAAAATATAGGGCCTGATTCAGAGATACGATTTCCACGGCACTTAGGAGCGTATATTTAGGATCTTAGAAAATTCGCTAAACTGCGCATGCGTAGTAATAGTGCAACGCCATGTACATAGCGGTTAGGAGCGTAAATTCTCTAAGATCGTAAGTGTGAATCGATTGCAAGCACTTAAGATCTTAAGTGCTGCGAATCTTTAAGATCTTAAGGATTTGCATGGAAATGGGCGGGGGGAGGCAGGGAAATGAGGGAAAGTGGGCACGGGCAGACACTTAGGATCTTAACTGAACGCTACCACGTCATTTAAGATCTTAACTGCCAGCGCAGAGTTAGGGCTAGTCAATGGTGGTCTAAGTTTAAGATCCACCGCTGTTTGCAAGGGGAGTGACTCTTTATGCAGTGGGCTGGAACCTGCTAAGATCTTAACATTAGATGCGTATATTTGCGATCTTTTCGCAATCGCATCTCTGAATCAGCCCCAAACTCCCTAGGAGCCTGAAGATTCCCAACACTTTTCACTCGTCTCTCCTCAAACCCTGGTAATCCTCTAAAAGATTTCCTGGATCTGTTCCTTCCCTGCCACCACCAGTCATCGTTCAGGACCATGAAAAATACCAAGTTGAGTCTATCCTTGATTCCAGGAGAGTTGTGGATGACGTTGTCACTGTTCTCGTACCTCTCCACTAGTATCTTCAAGATATCCTAACAAGAGTTACATAACTGCTTTTACTGAAACTACCAAAGGCTGACCCATCCCATACACCATTCATACCTATAGAAATGACACGCACAACATTTTAGGCTTTGTTGCAGGTGCCGTACCATGAGAGCAATATTGCTAATAGTGCTATTGTGTCATGTCAGGATGATTTTTTTTTTACAGTCTGTTATTGGACCTTAATAGCTTCCAATTGTCTCCTATTGCTTTTTATTTGTTACCTTTTAGGAATAACTTTATATGGGTTATAACACACACCAGCGCTTTGATCTTTTTACGATAATACAGGGCAGGCCCAGTAGCAGCTGCACCCCTACAATAACATTAGTTACGCCACTGCCTGGGTATATTGCAGAGTGTGTAACTGGCATTACTTATTGAATTTGTTAAGAGGTGTAGCTATATAGTTTTCTGTACAGCCTAGTTTATTTATTGTATATTGTTCTGCCCATGATGTGTGCACTTTGATCAGCTCTGCAGACCCTGTAAAGATAGTATATTAATAGTAGTCGAGGGGCTATATTTTTGTCATTAAAATTGAAATGTTGGAAGCCCTGGACTCCAAGTACTTTATTCTAACAATCTCTGAGTGCCATTCTTTTTGTGTGTGTGTGTGTGTGTGAGATAAGGCCTAGTCCGGGTATCGAACGCATGACCTCAGCGTCGTGAAACACAAGTGTTAATCACTGAGCCATTGTGTTTCCGGTATTGCATCCGGTAGTTATCCATGTTCCATACTCCCAAATCCTCCTCCGCAAATCAGTCTCTAACCCGTCAACAGGACAGCACTCTGAATTCTCCCCTTAGAAACAGAATGCTGTTCTGTCAGGAAGCATTAACACAAGTCCTAGAAAATTTTGGCTCAGATTTGGGATTCCAGACAGACAGCGCAGCTTCTCAGAACATACCATGAGATTTTTGCCCAAAATAGCTACTATGAAAGAACAGGGCGTATGTTGGTATTTTTGGTTGTCCTGGATTTATCTGCAAGGGAAAGGCGCAAGGCAATATGTGTTTTACATATATATATATATATATATATATATATATATATATTCTCCTGTCACAGTTTAGTTTGATTATTAGCCAGCTGCACTGTTGTACATTTATGCTCAAGGGGACATTGCTGCAGAGAAATATGTATTAATATATGAAAAGCAATTATTTACATGCTAAAACTGCTGTCTTTATGTAAAATATATGTTTTATATATATATATATATATATATATATATATATATATATTCTCCTGTCACAATGCAGTTTGATTATTAGCCAGCTGCACTGTTGTACATTTATGCTCAAGGGGACATTGCTGCAGAGAAATATGTATTAATATATGAAAAGCAATTATTTACATGCTAAAACTGCTTATCTGTCTTTATGTATGTAGATAAAGCTTTTCCCTGGAATTCTTATGGGGATTTGTAAGCAGTCATGTGTGAAAGGCATTAACCAATCACTGTTAGTTAGCTGTGAGCTTGTACGTTGAAATGTCCTTCACTTATAAAGCAATGGCGATTTCCTGCTTATTAAATGGGCTTTAAGAATACTTAGTTAGATAGAGTTCCCCTAACATCAGGATATATGTATATATTCAGGGGTGGATTGGTAATAGGAAATACAGGTTGATTTCCCAGTGGGCCAAGTGGCCTTTCAAAGCCACCAGCATTCCCTGTTTTGTTTGAAGAGAACTAGGATGTTGTCAGTAATAAGTGGAGGTTGCTAAGATACTCTCTGTATAGAGTGGAAGTCACTAGGATACTCTCTGTATAGAATGGAAGCCTCTAGGATACTCTCTGTATAGGGTGGTTGTCACTGTGATTCTCTTTGTATTGATCAGTGGTCACCAGGATGCTATCTGCATTATATAGAGATCACTATGAATCTCTTTATTGTATTGTGTATTACTAGTCAGTAGATGTTGTATTTGGTTGAAGCTCATTTACATAAACACTTTTTCTTGTACTTAATTGGTTATACATAACCCCGCCCTCATTATGTATTTGTACTGCCTTTGTTAAGGTTCTTTATTCTGGGCTAACCCCTTACTTAGCTCTGCCTATAGTGGATACTGCCCACACATGGCCTCTTGTATATGTTTTCCCAGGGCCACTTTAAGGGCCGTATGCAGACCATGTTATGTAGATTGCGTAAATGCGGTCTAAAAGGAAAAGATACGTAAGGAAAAGATACGTAGATAGCATAAAAAATGTACTACGCATGCACAGTAGGAAAAAACGCTAAACAGTCTGCAGACGGCCCTAAGTTCCCAATCTGCCCCTGTATGTAATAGGATGACCCCATCTGCTTGGTCTTTGAGATAGGTCCATTTTGCAAGGACCTCAGTGGTTTGCTGTAAGCTGCCAATATGGTGAGCTCAGCCAGCGTGACACTTCCCGTTCATTTAATGATGTACATGCAAAGAAAGTGGGATTCCTAGAGAGTGGCATGGGAATGACAAAGCCTTGGACAATATAATCTGTGAAGTGAGAACATCCTTATTCAGCAGTGATCCGTGCTGTGTGACCTTATTCTCTCTAGTTACAGAGAAAGGCAGGAAAATGTAAAAAGATTTTTACCTTCTGCTCTAAACACACCAACATCTTCTAATCTCCAGATCTCCGTACTGACACGCGACGCCTTGTTCAGCAGCAGAGAGCAGCGGCAGACCAAGAAGAACATACTGTGCCAACTAGAGTCATCACAGCCCATAGGTACATTATGGAATAAGTTACAGGCATGTCAAAAAGGTGTTGGTATAGCACTGATCCTGGAATAGACATATAGACATAAAATAGTGGAATGGGATTGGCAGCTTGGCTAAGGGGGCAGGGAAATTATGGGTGAGGCTAATAATGTAGCTCCTCCTTTTTCTCTATAATAGCCAAATCCCACCCCTGAGGAATTTAGCTTTGGGTTTGTCCTAAGGCTATAGATTATTAGAAGTTAAATCTAGGTGCACTATTCAGTGCAATATCCTTACCGGGCTAGGCACTGCCTAAGAACCACAAACTCCTAGGTGAAGTAGTTCATTTACAGATAAAATGTACCTTAGTCAATATATGGATGAGCTTTGGCAGAAAGTCTTATAGTGTAAACCGTCGTCCATGTTGAGCATCCATTTCATATGCAGTGTTGGTACAAATGTCTTCAGAGTTTACTTGTTGCTCTGTTCAAGGTGCTGATCTAATATGGTGAAGAATTAAAGGAAATTTGATTGTAGCTGGATAAACTCTACCTACAACATCTTATATACTGCCACAACTAGTAGTCAAAGGGCCCAAATTCCTGTGCATATGAGATTCAAGGGATGAAGATGTCATAGATGTAGAAGGAGTGATGGTCTCCTGTTAATTGTTTTATCAAGGGCAGGAGAATGAAACTCAGGATTACTGGAGATCTATTCTGAGGTTTATAAAAAGTGACGACGGACCTTCTCAATACATAATACTATTGGTGGGTTAATGTGTCGTCTTAAGTGTCTACCCAGACAACACTACTCAGTAATTAAATGAATTAAATATGCATTGGAACAGAGATTGAAAGGTCTATCTACTTATCTTCCGGACCTCTCAGGAGTCACTGGGGAACAGTGTTTTACTGTCTTAAGGCCAGGGTAAATCTGAGAGGGGGTGGTGAGAGCCTTGGGTGGACTTTCTCAATACTGTTTACTTTGTTGAATTAGAGCTTTGGTATTAAGAGCTCTCAGCTCTATTTACACACACCTGCAATTCACTATGAACATATCTCACCCAGGTTTGTATCTCATCGCTGCGAGCCTGGGAGATACGTTCATAGCATTTACTAAATCTTACCCTCCGCTCGCTGTCCCATGATGACATACGAGCCTTTTGCAGTCATCGCAGGATGTCCTCCTGTGAATGTAGGCACGTGGAAGGTTTGCTCATGTGCAGAGGCTCTCTTCTGGGACTAGGGCTTATATTGGGAGATCGCTGGAATAGAACCAGTAATGCCAGTCTGAGCTGGTGTTATTTTAACTCTCAGAGGGGAGTGTAAAACTCCACTCTGAGGGTTAGTAAATATGACGAAGCGACGGCCTGAAGAGAAAGGGCAGGCGAGGTCATGTGGTATTTACTTGGATCGCCATGGAAACTGCAGTTTTCAATGCTTTGTAAATAACATTAACTTCATATTTATGCGCTCATGTAAAAACAGGTATTAACTTATGAAAACGACCTTTGTGAATAGAGCTCTATATCATCATTATCTAGGGGTGTTCCAATTTATATTTCTACCAAGATACTTGGGTTGACACAAGGTCACAAAGTGCAATAAGAGCAATTTTCCAAGGTGCAAAAAACAATCTTTCTTTGTATTAATATTAAAGATTAAATTAGTTACTAGTTCAGGACTAGCGTGTGCTTGTTTTCCTTTTTGGAACCTAGCATTAAAATTCCTATATTCCGCGTAGAAGCTCGCAATAGCTGATAGCTCCTCCTCTTCTCTGTAATAGCCAAACCACACCCCTGAGGAATTCAGCTTCAGGTTTGTCCTGATGCTATGGATTACTACAAAGAGCCAAAGATAAACTGTGTACAGTATAATCTCTACCCACAATACCTCATATAAAATTGGAACAGGGGGCCATCTATGAGTTCATATTCATAAATTACTAGTTACTAGCTCAGTCTTTGGGCTGCCAAATTTCCTTTCCACCTGGCATTAATATTTCTATATTCAGTAGACAGAGCAGAAGCGTGCAGTGGCTGATGGGAGTGGTTGAGCATAGTGTCAGAGGTGCTTGCTAAGAGCACCATATTTTTTAGGCCAGCACAAAAGTTATATTTGATGGAATGGTCATATGATAAAAGCTTTTTGTTGTTGTTTTGTTGTTGTTGTTTTTGTACCTATTTATCATAGATGTTTATTGGGTCTAAGTCAATCTAGTGCCCTGGAATAACCATGTGAGCTCCTTGGTGATAATGCTTGGCACTGAAGGTGTGGTCAAGTGTGGTCCCCATGTGATTTGAATGCTCAACAACTTATATGCAGCTGCCAACTTTGGGGTTAACCATTAAGATAAGCGGCTGTATCAGTAGCAAACACTTGGAGCCAATCCTCTTAAGTGTATGGAAAATGCAAGTCACATACACACTCACACGTGTGCCTGGCTTATGACGCACAACGGTGTCAGCGTCTCCTGCAAAGGAACACAGCTGTTCAACACATCCGCTGCCATCCGACGGCCTCAAGACTCGCCAATCATCCCCATTAACCATTTCACTTTCTGCACCGTGGTCCGTGAAGCGTCTAACGTCTCAGGACTTCACAGGTTACAGATGTGTCTGGATTTCTCAGTCAAACTCCTGCACTAATCCTGGCTGAAGTTAAATGGGTTTCATGCAGCAAGCGGATTAGTGGAATTGTGTTTGTATGTCAACAATAATGAAAACTCCAGCAGGACTCTGTGTCTGGGCTCAGCGCCGGTGTCTCGGGATGTACTGTACCCTGTTCAGTTTGGGAACAGATGTGGAATGAGCATAATGAAATCTTCTGCCTTTCACCTTGTAGAGATCAGGTTCCTGAAGTCAAATATATATTACATCCTTATAATTAATGACATGGGGATTTTATAAAAACCCGACATCTTAATAAAATCCATGTACAGGAAACATAGACGGACGCGGAAGCAGCATAAAAAGTCAAACAAGTGCTCAATAAAACGGGGCGGCGTCTGGAGAGATAAAATACGGCAAGTAAATAAAATTCTGCCATTGTTCTTCCAAAATTCATATTAGCATTGGGTCAAAATCTTATTTAATAGTGAGGAGCTAGCGGGCCTCTGCAATGCTCCAGACATAAGGGGCCTGATCCAGACCTACGATGTAGCGCTGAGCGTACTAACGATCAGCGTTACATCGTGGGCCTCCCCCTGACACTCCCCCTGCCCCATCGTATTTACACTCCCTTACGCCGGCTGAAAGCTCCCTTAACTTCAGCCGGCGTAAGGGACTGTAAATATACGCTGGGACTGTAAATGTTATGTTAGGGTCTTGGTTGTGGGGAATGTTTTCTCCTCGCATGTACGCATAGGGGGACCTTGGGGCTGATCCAGACCTACGATCGACTGAAAAGCGTCCGTAGGGCGTCCGTAGGAGCAGCGTAGTGACGCGGGAGGGGGCGTCCCCCAGCGTTACTACACTGCAGTTAGAGTAGGTAG
>WWET01000645.1:237172-247956 GCA_011038615.1 Limnodynastes dumerilii | reverse complement strand
GTTTACGTAGCGGTTAGGAGCGTAAGTTCGCTAAGAGCGTAGGTTTGAATCGCACGCAAGCACTTAAGATCTTAAGTGCAGCGATTCTTTAAGATCTTAAGGATTTGCATGGAAATGGGCGGGGGGAGGCAGGGAAATGAGGGAAAGTGGGCGCGGGATGACACTTAGGATCTTAAATGAACGCTACTACGTCACTTAAGATCTCAACTGCCAGCGCAGAGTTAGGGCTAGTCAATGGTGGTCTAAGTTTAAGCTCCACCGCTGTTTGCAAGGGGAGTGACTCTTTGTGCAGTGGGCTGGAACCTGCTAAGATCTTAGCAAAGGTGCGTATATTTGCGATCTTTTCGCAATCGCATCTCTGAATCAGCCCCTAAGCCCTTAAGTTTGGATCAGGTCCAATTTCTACAACTTCATAAAATGTAAGTGGGACTGTCAGGAGCCTCAGGGTCACGTTCACACATTGGACACAGGAGGGTCCCAGCCAGAACAGAGGAAGGTAACTTCACCTGTCAGACGTCATGCTATTGAGGCATTCTGACCTCTGGACCTATTGTGAACAGACCAGTGGACCTGCTAACTGTACCTGGCTGTGATGTCATTCTCCATCCTGTGCTTGGACTGGATCCACATGAAGGGGCATGCAAGGGTCTGTAAGTCCTCACAGCAGAGTGGAGTGAACACCCTCTGTTACTCCCCTCTCTCATGTGTAAAAAGTGTGACTTACACTCGTAAGGGAGTGATCTCACCCACACTGTAAAGTGTAAATGCTTAAAGGGGAAGAACCGCCCATTTCTACTGAAATTCCATCATACGGAACTAAGTTCTGTACGATGGAAGTTACGTTAGTAAAACTAATGTGACATCTGGAGGACGCACGCACCCTCCAGCCCAAAAAGCCCACTCATGCACAAGTGCACTATCGTACGTACCTTTGGATTCGGTCCATTATGTGTTTATAAATTCCTGTCCTGTTCCTGTCCACTGCGCACCCTCAGAAATTAAACGCGCTTTTATAAGCAATAAGACCGACTGCATTCTGCAGGGCTTTACCTGGGTGGAGAAAAGGTAGAAGCCTGTACTTAGTCAATGTACAGTAAGGTTTGTTCCCAAGCAGATGCACCCGATCCATTGCCAAACACCAACCAAAATAAGCACCGGTTACACCGAAACATCTGACACCGTGGGACAGATCTAAGTCCAGAGGGCTGACACTCCAAAACCTATGTCTGCTTCCCTCCATGTCCCCACAATAGATATGTTTCCAGTCCAGAGGAAGTGCTGAAAGTACTGGAGTGTGGAACAAGCAGATCCACTTCTATATTAATAGTCCATTTGCATTGACAGTTACCACTATACATAACAGTGAAGTAACCTCACACTTGCGTTTAGATCGCTGGTAAAGGGAATGTATCTGGATTATACCCCGCCATACCTGCATACCCATAGCTGCGCCTGTGATCACATCTGGATCATACATAAATTTTCCTTTTTTGCGTGGCGCCTTCTTACTTACATTCCATTCTGGATCAGGCCCTTTAGCATCTGATTCTAGCTCATAGTTGCCAACCTTCCCAGAATATCAAGGAGACTTGCTGATGAGCGGGTGATATCCCTGACCCCCTGAAGTGTTTGTCAATCTCCCGGATGCTGATTTAGTTCCAGAAGTCATGGCGGTACGATGACAGAGTTTAGAAACTGTGTCCTATTGCCCTACATTGAGACCTAAGGAGGCAGCCATTTTCATGGAGACCAAGATGTTATCAAATACTGAGCGTTATCTAAGACAATATGACTTCAATAATGGAGACAGAAATAAAAAAATACACTTTTGTCCCTTGATAATCAGCTGCAGTGTCACCTACATTTGGATTTTCTATAAAGATGAAGAAGTCAGCGGATCTCCTATTCCAGGGTTTCCGACCCTCCTGGAATATCCGGGAGACTCCTAAAATTGGGCAGTTCTTCCGGTATCCTGGAAGAGTCGGCAAATCTCCTACAAGTCCCAATCCCCTCACAGTCACTATTGTAATCCCTAAAGTTACTAGTGATGGGTGGGACTTGATGACGCAAATTGCATCATCAAGCCCCGCCCCCATCAAAGGTAACTCTAAAAGGGGTTAATTAATAGTCAGTGGGTGCGGCTTAATGATGCATTTTGAATAAATCGTGACAGAAGCGGGGATCTCTGCATGTAACTATTAAAAGTTGGCAACCCTGTTTTATCACAAGCCCCCTGATAATTATTTGTCAGCCACGTGCTTGCTAGGAGATGAAATATAGGTCTCCTCTGGCACAGTGCCTCGGTGGCTCCTCAGATCTGGGTCATGCCGTACCTTGGCCGATGGGGCAGGGGGGTAATTGAGTCTGGATAGAAAGCACCGTTAGGCACAGCACTGTGTCTCCCAGCCTGATGGATGCTGAGGCAGCCAGTTTATCAGAGGTAATTAAATCATTTCCACAGAATGAACAGAACCTTCTGATCACATAGCAGGTATGGTGCGGGCAGCAGCAGTGCCAAGCTCCCACGCGTCTTGCCATGCCAGATTCTCCTCTTGTACACAGAACAGGTACAGAAGGGGCGGCAGCCGTGCTGTCCTCCCCCACATCGGAGCCGTCCTGCCAAATGCTCCATTTGTACTTGAAGGAGCAGGCAGTGCCAGCCTCTATCTCCCTCTGCCACATCTATGCCCTCTGTGAGCTCCCTCTTTATGTCATTGCTTGTATACCCAACAAATACATGTGTTATCCTGTGGCATCCTTTACTGACACTGAAATTATATACGCGTTAAAATGGCATTAAAAAGAGGAGGTAATAATGATGGGAGATTAAAATCTACCTGATGTAGACTGGGGTGAGTCTTCTGCGAGCACCAGTAGAAGTGGGCACCAGGGGCATAACTACAGGGGGTACAAGGAGTGCGGCTACTACAGGGCCCAGGAGCACTTGGCACTCCATGTATGAGTGTATGTATGTGTAGCACTGCAGAACTCAGCATTGATACATAGAGTACTGAGACAGCTTCTATCAGGCAGTGGTCCTGCCCAGCTCCGCCCCCTGTCCCATCTGGTTCTGCCTAGCCCCGCCCATCCAGAGTAGGGCCCCACTGTCTTGATATGGGGGCCAGAGTCTGTCACCTTCCGCCCCTGGTGGGGACATTTTAAATTCATTACAGGGAGCGTCCCCCAAGCAATTGGTCAGAGAACCCACTAGCAAAGAGATCATCTGATTCACAATTAAGAATCTGCGGCTTTTTAGGTGGGTCAATTTAAGAAGGGATATACTGTGAAGGTGTAGTAACTTAATGTACGCAATTTACATTGGAATTAAAAACGGGACAGCTCTGAATCACCATTACGAACTAACCTATTTCTTTAAGGTTCATAATGACTTAAGAATGAAGGTTTGTGCCGGGAAAACCTAAGAACGAAGATAAGAAGATTGGATGGAGGGAGACATTTCAATGGGGAAATCTAGGCGAAGTTAGGCAAAAACTTTTATAATTAGCCACCCTACACACACAACTACGAACCTAAAGATAAGGCAGCACTATGGCATTCATAAGTTGGTTAGGAAGCTAAAAATTGGGGGCATGTTAGGGGAGACTGCGTGCTACTTTTTGCTAATAATTAAGAACCTAAAGCATTCTTAAGGGTAAACATGGTCTGAAGTTTGTGTGAGAACCTAGGAATCCGTGATCATCAAGCAGTATAATTTAGAATAAAGCAAGAGAGTGACACGTACTATAAAAACAAAGTTGCTAGATTTTGTAGAAATGGGGAAATGTGTAAGTGTCTTTGGCAGAGTGGAGGCACATGAAAGGAGTGCAGGAGCAGGGGGGTAATTGAAAAAATACATTATTAACAGCAACAGAGCATTGTATAAAAAAGGTTAGGAAAAATACCAGAAAAAGAAAGCCAATGTGATTTACACAGTTAGATGCTTGTTTGTGTAGGGAGGGGAATTAGTAGCAGAAAGAGAGACGTAGTAATGTCACTGTATAGGACATTGATGTGGCCTCATCTGGAATACTGTATTCAGTTCTGGAGGCCTCTCCAGAGGGACATAAATATATTAGTAGTAGGGTTGCTGACTTTTCCTAGCTTCCAGAGGAAAGCCATAGATGCCTGCAATGGACGGGGCCCGGCTAAATGACACGATTAATGCAAATCATGCCAGAAGCCCCACCCTCTGTCTATCAATACCCCTTTTTCTTAGTTAAACTAGGAATGGGAATCCTAGTGCTGCCAGGCAGGAGATTTGCAGGCTCTACCGGGATACTGGAAAGTCGGCAACCCTGCATTAGAGACTGCAACTAAACTGGTGCATGGCCTGTGTCACACAGCATACAGAGACAGATTAGAGGAAGTAACATGTATAACTTGGAGCAGAGAAGGGCCAGGTGGGATATTATGATGGCAGATTTCACAAATATCAAGGTATGTAACCAGGTAGATTACAGGGGCCATTTTTAATGGAATAGGTGTATTAAAACTCAAGGGTGTGCTTATAAACTGGAGGGTGGTAGATTTATAGGGAATGTGCAGAAAAATGATTTCACTGAAAGTGTAGATAATAAGTTAAGTAACTTCCCATATGAGGTTATTGAGGATAACGCAGTAAACAATTTAAACATGTTTGGGATAAATATACAAATACCCTATATCTCAGACTCAATTGAGGGTAAAATAGGATCTAGGGTGTGTATAGTTTTAAATAAACAACTGGGCAGACTGGATGGGTCGTGTGGCTCTTATCTGCCGTCACTTTCTATGTTTCTATGACATTACCTGATTTGTGAGGCTCACATCTGTTTATGGTGATCAAGTCTCACCCTCTTGTTGAAGGAGTTTTATCTTTTTCCAAGAAAGACTTCCTTTCCCATCCACCAATTTATAATCTCAGATGACACAGGTAGTGATAATATGTTTTATATAATCACAGATGAAGAGATACAATAACAGATGGGAGAGAATCTGCCAAGCTGCCACAGAAATTCTCCAAATCCTGTTTTTCTGTGGTGGTTGATTGGTCAGTGGGGAAATGACATCACAGGTCTGCTAGATCTGTAAGAGGCAGTGATGAACTGTCGCTGGGCTTTAAAATGCCAGACCTTATTACCCCTCGATAGATCTAGGCTGCAGGAGGATAGATATACAACAACTTGTAACGCAGATTGCATTATGCAGTGAGTTGCAAACAGACGCTTGTTATTTACTGCAATATGAATTCTAGGAATAAAAATCACATGATGTGAGCCAACATTTATACTAAGAGTACAAACCTACAATATAAATGGTTATTGTAATCCCCTGTTGCTTACCAGCCGTAGGCTACCTGGATATCAGCTATACATTACAGGTATAGCTGATATCCGGAAATGTCTTTTAGTGTTACAACACCTGGAGTGCCGTAGCTTGCCTGTTCTTGACCCTGGTGCTGAATGTTTATGAGTGGAGCCACATGACTGTGTCTTTAAAACATTGCTCCGCATAGGCGGGGCTTAATGGCTCAGTACCCTGTGAATAGAATTATTAAGCACCACCCCTAATCATTGATTTATAGAAGTAGGGGAGATATGGGAAGATGCCTGGTACTGGGAATCCCTGAGTAAAATGACTGGCACCATCGTGTATAGATAACAGGTGCACTGGTGCTGATGGAGAGTATGATAGTCTAGGAACTCAAGTCCATAGGAACTGAATGACATAATGGCACATTAGTTAGCATTGCTATCTTTTAGTATTAAAGTCCTGGGTTTCAATATGACCAAATAAAGGTCTGCTTAGAGTTAGTTTATTTTTCCCCTCCAGATGGGCTAAACGTGGCTGTCCAGCTGTGGTGAAACTACAAGTCCCAGCATGCTTCATCAGGTATCAGCTATGCCTATGCAGGTGAAGCATGCTGGGAGTTGTAGTTTTGCAACACCTGCAGAGGCCTTGACTAAACCATAGTCAAATAGTCCACCCTGGAGAGCAAGCCCCTTCCCCACCCCTTCTCCCATTTTATTCTTTATAATCATGGGTCTACAATTCTTGCTTTGTCGTTGCATAATATCTTGCTGCTAAATAAATAACACTATAGCAATTCACTGACATCCATAGACACAGTTAGATTCAGACATAGACGCTCATGCAGGTAGCGACCTGTGTTTTATTTATATGCTGCTTCTTTTGCAGGCCTAGGCCTGATTCCTTGTTCCCTAGCATTTCAGGTATCTAAGTGTCTGTGGCAGGCCTGGGAGGGGGGAGACTGGCAGCTTTATACTCAGATCCCCGGGAAGATATAACAAGGGCTGTACACTCCAAGATTCTTTCATGTGGATAGTTATCTGATGCTGTTGCTGTGGTAACCATGAGAGCCCTCTCTGTAAGGCCTACATACAGCTTAGGTATTTCACTGAGTACCATACACAACGCTGGGGTGTATTAACAAATTCAAATAAACCTTACCACATTAAAATGGCAATAATGAAAGTATTCACCCATTGTACCAGATCCTGAATTAAGTCAATTGGAGAGGTTGCCTATAGCAACCACTCAGATTCTAGCTAACATTCTCTAGTATGTAATATTTAAATGAGAGCTAGAATCTGATTGGTTGTTATGGGCAACATATCCACATTTCCAACCCCGCAGCTTAGTAAATCTAGCCCTAAGACACCTTCAATACTGGCAGTCACATTTGTGTCACTGTTGAGGTCTACATATGTTCCACATAAACACATTTATATGTAACACAGCATGAGAAGCGTATGGTGTGTTTGAATGCTGGGGTAATTGAGGGTCATCTATACATTCTTTGTAAATGATTTTAGAGATTTAATTTGTGAGTGTGAGAGGCCCAGCGATGTGTCTTGTCTTTGTAGTGTAATTATCGGCTATTGCACTGCTCTTTATCTCTCTGGACAGGCTATGGATTTCTATGTCATCCAATGCCTCTCAGAGGAGAACATCATTCTATATATTTATATTAATGAACCATCTGCCATTTCTGTGTTCTTATCCTCTAAAGCCGGCTATGCTCTTTCTCTAAACATGAATGGAGTCACTGATAATCAGGCCAGAGATTCACAGGGACGCATGTAGGCACCTATGATGCACATTATATATAGTGGCGTAACTATCGCTGGTGTATGGGGAACGGCTGCTATGTGGCTCAGAGGAAAGGGCAAAGATGGCAGCCACCCACCCTGTACTTGCGGAACATGTGCACAGCCAGCGGTGTCCACACTGCGCAGACACCAGATGGGAAGGTGCCGCCATCCTCTCCATCCAGACTAAGGCCCAGACTTCTTGCTATAGAGGTGAAGCCAGTCATCATCCACCCCAACTATTGTTCTACTTCTTCCTTTCCCAGAATCCTCTCTGTCAGCCTATGCAAAGTAACAGAGAGAGAGACGTAGCAGTGCCAAGTTATAGGTCATTAGCCTGATAGGATCTGATTGGAAGCTCTATTGCCAATAGGGAGCCCGAACCACAGATCAATTTTTTTCTGCAGTTAAAGCTCTCAGCTGCTGGCAATGTATATATAAGCAACACTCAGGACTCATACATGGAGTGCTGAGCGCCATGTAAAGCCACCAGCCTCTGACATCTTGCTTAGAGTTCAGTGAGTGCAGAGTGGACGGCTGCCACGAATCCCTCTCTCCTTCAAGCACTGTAACATCTGCACCTACGGTAGTCACACCACTGGACATGCCTATACCGTCCAGGTTACAAGACACACCCATTTTTCAACAGCAACCTAGCCCCCTGCTGGGCAATGCTGGAAGTGTCATTCCTCTTAAGTATGTATAGATCACAATGCACTCTCATCGGGAATTAAAATGTGGAATTGTTGGATCTCTAGATCCATCCTAGGACGACAGTGCTATCCTATGTAACGGCCTATGTATCAGTGCTGGTACGGATGCAATAACCCTCCAGTAAGGATGATAATAATACATTAAAAGCTATTTTAAACTTCTTTAGTGTATGCACATATTAAATGCCTAAAACATGTTTAATGCGGAAATGTTTTTTTAATTTATAAGCGCTATCTATGTGATTGGAGCACTGTTGATAAATAAACCCAATCAATATAAATGTATTTACTGTATATCAAATCTACACGTTCTGTTTTTCAAGCCCTTGTCTGCAGGTTATAAATATTACCCTTCACTTATAAATAGCAAATTCTGCTCAGTCTCTATGGCCCACGCTTTCTTTCCTCAGTTTTACTTCTCAGTTTCTTATGTGTTAATCCGACATCTAAATATAGGGGGAAAAAATCACCCAGTAAGAGTATAAGCTGAGCAAATATAGAACATGTGTTAAGTGTTCGGCTAGCAACAAAACAGCAACTTGCATTAATTGTTGTCTTACCTCTTTACATTCCTGCCACCTCTGATTCCTGGGGCCAGATTAACTAAGCAGTGGGAAAGAAAAAGTGGAGATGTTTCCCATAGCAACC
This sequence comes from Limnodynastes dumerilii, assembly GCA_011038615.1. Lineage (NCBI taxonomy): Eukaryota > Metazoa > Chordata > Amphibia > Anura > Limnodynastidae > Limnodynastes > Limnodynastes dumerilii. The sequence continues at coordinate 239,504 of WWET01000645.1, read as the reverse complement.
AACCAGATTCTAGCTGACATTTTCTAGTATTTAATAGGAAAGTGAGTCCTAGAATCTGATTGGTTGCTACAGGCAATATCTCCACTTTTTTTTTCCCGCAGCTTAGTAAATCTTGCCCCTGGTATTATAAGATCTGACCTTGATAGACATTGTCAGGACCCTAATGCAGATCACACAAGGCGCCGCCACTTGGCTAATCCCCTGTAGCGGCTTGTGTGTTTAGGATCTTGGCCTAGGATGTTCAGAGATCAAGCACCTGCCCTACCCTGCCCCCTCTTGTATGCTCTGACACGCTTTTGCCCGGGAAGGAGGGCAGAGTGGGCCATAACAACCCCCCCAGTGTTTATTGGAAAGAGGGCAAATAGGGATAAATGATATGAAAATGGAGAGGAAGCAATAATGGCTTTATATCAATTGCTGTGTATCAACAATGGCGTTATCTTCATGTTTGTTCTGTGCATCCGCACGAGACCGGGAAGCTGCACTTCCCATTGGCTGTTCTCAGAAACGGAGAGCGCGAATGATTGCGGCCTGATAGGCTAATACAACGTTAGCAGCAGCCTCATTGGGCCGGATCCAGAACTACGTCCGTCTTCCATAGACGGACGTAATTCAATGAATAGCTACTGCGCATGCGTAGTAGCTATTTTACGTAATCTGCGTATCGTTTTGATACGTAGATTGCGTATATGCGGTCTTTTAGATCTGGATCCGGCCCATATTGCTTAATTCTCTATTATATATAATAGTTAATTAAGAATTGTCTTGTGTTGTCTCCTTTAACTCCAGGGTCCCAGTTTTACTAAGCTGCGGGTTTGGAAAAGTGGAGATGTTGCCTATAGCAGCCAATCAGATTCTAGCTCTCACTATCTTTTTACATACAATAGAATGTCAGCTGGTCGCTATGGGCAGCTTAGTAAATCTGTACCCCAGGTATTTAAAGAACCCTTTAGTTTCTCCAGGAACAAACAGTAACTAACTTTTGAATGGCAAGCCAGTTACTTTTTAATGGCATAGTAATGGATTTTTTTTTTAAGGTTTTTTTATGTCACTGTTTGGATGGACCTATAAATTGATTTGAGCAACCACCATTTTGTGTACTTTGTTTGGATCAGCAGCTGAAAGGTTCTGTTGGTCCATAGAAGCTATTTTGGAGACTTTAGGGGGGGCTTTAGGTGTGTTAGCTCTCAATTTAAAAGCAAATAATATATAATCCAATATTTCAGGATTTGCCAATCTGCTGTTCTCCTGATGTTGTGAAATCATTACATAATTTAGCATAATATAACTGCATGGGGGACAAAACTTCTGTGAATTATAGGTTCAGAACTCCTGGAGAGCCACAGGCTGACCTGACCTGCATACAGATACTGTCACGGTTTAAAGTTAGGAATGACCACCTTAGCAGAAAAGTCTGAAAGTGACTGGTACCTGTCATATATTTGCAAAAGTGTTTAACTAATATTTCCGCCTTTCTTTTTACAGCTAGAATGGCAAGTTAGTTATTGGTTAATTGCAGATGCTGGGTAATTTTTCTTAACCATTCATAAAATACACATTCCTACGTGCAAAAATAAACGGCAAATTAATCTCCTTCCTGGTATGATATTTTCTTGACTGTTTACACTGCAGAAATGACATTCTAAAACTGCTCCTTAAATTACATTATTTTTTGTATTATTGGATTTAATAACAGAGCTTTGCCAATTTTAAGCTCACAAAGACAACAATAAAAGTAGATATTCCTGTTTCCTGATTAGGCTATTGTTGGTAAAGCTGTTTTTGTACAGTGTTACCAACAGCATCAGCAAAGGACAGACAGACCAGAGGGTGCCCTTAGCAATAGCTATTTTGTTTCGTTATAGAGGTAATCATTTTGTAACCATGCTTTTTACCAACACCACAATGCTTCAGGTTTGTAACTGGATTTGCTTACTTATAACAACATGAACTAGTTTTTTGAAAAATGTATTGATCCTAACCATCATACTATAGCTATGATTAGTTCTCTCAGTATTAAAGAGAATTAAGTAATGCAATAAATAGTTTTTGTTAGTGATACAGCAGAAGCTGGAAAATATTTCTAGAATTGTAGAGTAACTGAAATCTGGCATTGCCAATGTACCATTTATTTAAATAAAAGGAATCTAACTCGAGCTTGGTGGGCTGGTGTGAAATAAGAATAATAATAAAGAAAAAGTTATATTCAGAGCGCTATCTCCCACACAGTAACTGCCAATCTGTGAAAAAGAGAAATAATGGAAAAGAAGAAGGGTGATGCGCTAGAAAATAACAATAGGTACTCGACAGGTGTACTAAAAATACAAAATAT
>WWET01000645.1:218888-224773 GCA_011038615.1 Limnodynastes dumerilii | reverse complement strand
ACCCTCCATCTCCCGCAGCCTGACCCTAACCCTCCCTCCCCAGCAGCCTGACCCTAACCCTCCCTACCCCGCACAGAGAGGTTACTCACCTATCCCTTGGTCCGGCGATAGCGGTGGCGGAGGGATATCGGTGGCGGAAGCAGTATTTCCGAAGGAGAATGGATGAAGTATGGCGAACGGCATACTCACCCATTCAGAAAAAAAAAAGTAGAAAGTGGTAATTATTCGAAATAGGTACATCGAAAATGAACTTTCGATGTCCCTATTTTGCAAATCAGATTTTCTTGCAAAAGAATGCAACCGTCTCAGCCTAACCCTAATATAACTGCCTCAGCCTAGCCCTAATATAACCGTCTCAGCCTAGCCCTAATATAACTGCCTCAGCTTAACCCTAAAATAACTGCCTCAGCCTGTAGCTATTGGGAATGGGGAAACAGGTTCCCCTTCCCAATAGCAATTTTCTATTTCCATATCGTTTCGAACAATGATACAGCCACCACTCAACTGGCGGCAGTATCATGTTCAAAATAGGGCCAATCAGACCGGCAACTGCATCCAGCCTACGCCTGTGTTACACCAATATTTCACTTGCACAAAACATGTATTTAATTTCACTAAAACTATAACAGATTCTCATTAGCATAATACATGCACAAGAAAAAAGAAAGCACCAATCAGCATCAGTGGTCCATTCAGTCAGCCAATCGTAAGGGGTTTAAATTGCTAGTGCTGGTGGTGTTATGATTGTGTATCTTCACCTGCCCTCAACTATCGCCAATAGATGCGACTCTCACAGGTAGGTAGAGGTGTCTGTGGTGGTCTGTATCTACTACTAATTAGACGAGCACCCCCTTATTGTACTCGACCAATTCTCTATCTCATCATGGCTCTCCATAGACCTGAGTGAAACCAGGGTGCAATGTTAGGGGTACAGATACATTTTCATTCTTTACACACAGGGAAAATATGATCTCCAGAAGACCAAAGATGCTGCACCGAAAGGTGATAATAAATCTATTCCCAACCCTTACCCTTCCTCTCTGCTTCCATTACCCTAACCCAAACCCTACCTTTCCAAAACCTAACCCTAAGACTCCCCTTTCCGCAGCTTAACCCTAAGACTCCTTTACCCGCAGGCTGACCCTGACCCCAACTCTCCCCTTCCATGACTAACCCTAACCCTCCAATTTCATGACGCTGGCCCGTGTTCAGAATACCGGACATTTAACATATACGTCCGGTGTTTAGCGATTTTTACTACTGCGCATGCATAGTCATTTTTTTTACGTAATCTACGTATCTTTTTCTTATGTAGATGCCGTAAATACGGTCTTTCAGACCGCATTTACACAATCTATGTAAGAAAAAGATACGTAAATTACGTTAAAAAATGACTATGCATGCGCAGTAGTAAAAATCGCTAAACACTGGACGTATATGTTATACGTCCAGTACTCTGAATACGGGCCGCTAAACTAACCCTCCCCTTTCACGACCCTAACCCTCCCTTCCCCAGAGCCTAATCCCAAAATTCCCTGGAGAGGTGAATGTCTGCGACGGGTGCAAATGGCTGTCTCTATTTCTAAAAGTGCCTTTTCTTAGTGTAGAGTCTGCCCCTTTCCACCCGTTTTGCCCTGACTCTCATAATGTGAGCTTTCCTAGCTCAACTCTAATTTACAGAATAAACACATAGCTATGTAGCAATATGTGCAAAAGCAAAGTATGATCCCTGAATGCAAAAACATTTGAATTTATTTGCACCCCACACCTTGAAACAAGGCTTTGCTCAGGTCTACACTTGCACATATGCCCTTTAATCTTAAACTCTAGATCAGCCTCTAGATGCATGCGTGGCTTGTCTAAGCAGGAGCAGGGCTATTTAAACATGTTGTATTACTCAAACTGGCATATACTGATCATGAAAGCAGGTCCATTGATATAGAACCCTGACAACTTCTATACGATGCCCTCTTCTCATTCTGGTTGACACAATACTCTAACCTAGACACTTGTAGAATTAGTCGAGGCAGATGGGTAGGAATGATGACAGCTAGAGGATACAGTTCAACAGGAACATGTACTGCAAGGCATATTGACATAGGCTGGCCTTTAAATGCTCCCCCATCCATTCTCACCACTCGGAAATACCAAAGCTCTAGATATGGAACCCAAAAATACTGTGTGCGGGGGGTTTATTTTTGGGAATTTATTGCCATCACAATTCAACATATAAAGGTTAAGCTGCAGGGGAGGGGTCTGTATGAGATGAGATCACAGTAAAATGACATCACTAAATCCACGATGGTGTGATAAATGGCACGACTAAATACAATCCATGTGAAGATGATAATGTCTTAAGAACCAAGGCCGCATTGGTAAATCTCCTCACGGTGAGTCTCAGATACACAATCTTGGTCACTGTGTCAGTAGAAGATATTCAGTTTTCTGACCATGAGCAGAGGAAGGTAGGTCTCTCGGCTGTGGCATGCAGGGAGTTAATGTACAATTGGTCTCCCTTTTCTCTTTGATATACGGATTCTGAGAACAGTCAGTTCCACCCTGCAGTGCTGAAAGGCTGGGACAAGAAAGCATATTAAATTTCTTCCCTGGGCCTTATTGTCTGCAAAGTGTCAGGTTCCTTAAGCTCCTCCACCTGAACAGATATTCCATAGATCACCTAACCATGGCCATTAACCATACAAATGCTAAATACTGGTATAAGTGCATACAGTGGACCAGAAAGAGATAAGTATTGACATATATTATTAATATATATACCATATCCAATACAGTACTGCTGTTAAATAGGTAAGAAAAAAATGAAACCTGTAGATTGTCTGTTTATAACCAATAAATGTAAATAATATGCAAATACGTAACTTTAGATCATAAAAAAGCATAAAAATGTAATACATGTCTTCAGAGACAATTGTATACACACACATCACAATAATGAGACACATGTACAGATATCAAAATAAAACAATGACATCTGTATAAACAGCTTAAGCGTGTAGTAATTGCTACAATTCACTGTGCATACACAGACTAATCCCTGCACAAAGGTACAAAGGACGTACCTGTACAAAATGCACAATGCATTAGCAGGAGGTAATCATGCAATGACAGTACTGCCATACACAGGCTTCTCAGACACACAGCACAATATCATCTGTCACTAGTGTACACATAGACAAGAGCCTATCAAGGTAAGCTAGCACACTCAGACAAGGTAACTAATATAGGCAGTGTATGAGTACACACAGACATCCTAGACTATAATTCCAGGCTGTAATACCATCCTGCTACACCATTCGGATGTGGATGTACGTGGATGGAAATATAATAATTCATGCCTTTGTGTTTTTTAAAGAAATACACATCTGCACAAAGAGATTGCAAAAAAACAACGTATGCAATTGATTTGCTAATGTATACCAATGCCTGTTCTAATAGCCTGTTCCTTTTGCAAGCCCTTTTTGACTATATCTTTTATATGCAGACCATATTATAGTGAGACAGTGTAAAAAAAGCCATACTTACTGGGTGATTGTACACAGCTTGGTCTGCACACAACACATCCACTACTGGTGTAGATTTACTGGCTTATTCCCAACATCACCTGGCCACACCTCAGTGCACACCCAGATGCAGACAGCCCCTAGAGTGTAAGAAGCACACCTGTACAGGCATTGTGGAGCACATAGGCCAGCCCAGGGGTGGGGGGAAGATGTCTGATGACACAATAATAATAAACCCCTAGGTATCCTATTACACCTGAAATAAAGATCTGTCATGTCTCAGTAACTTCATCCTTTGTCATTATCTTAAAATCATCAATGCCAGAACTTCATTGTGTGTGAAAAATAATAGCCATGTAAATAAACTTTACATTATGCAGAAAACAAAATGGAGGTGAATTTAGGCCAGAATATGACCTAATAATATATTCTAATCTAATTCTATGAGTCCATTTCATTTCCTTATGACATATACTTCAGGGATTTAAAAAATAATGACAACAATCCCCTTCACTAGAAATGAATAAATGAATCATATTACTGACAATAATAACACTGCTGACTGCAGTTAACAATGGCCAAAGTTCTCTCAAAATCCATAGTTTCAGTTTATCCATTGTTATTGAGTCATTGTTAGAGCAATGGTTGTTGTTGTTGTTTTGTGTTGTGTAATTCACAAATTTAACCATTGTCTTTTTTTTGTTTTCCTACAGACAAAGAGATCCAGTGTAATAGGTTCACAAGACATTTTTTCAAAATGGCTGACATAGTTTTCCATGTATCCCTGACAACGAACACATTCAGTTTCTTGGGGGTATAAAATACTGGATGTACCCTGAAAGTGTGTGAATAATAGTCATTTAGATAGCCAAAGTACAGCTTTACTTATCTCAATGAGTTTATTGTCATCACCAAGTGTAGTGCAAACATAAAAATATGTAAATAATGATAATGTTCATACACGTCCATGTACAGGAACAGGCATACAAGGACCCAGTTATGTGGGCACACAAAGAAGGATGAATTGTGTTATTATTATAGGAGGCAAACAGATTTTGTAAGCTGCCTTGCCGTTCAGAGTGATTCACACAAAGCAGCACAGTGTGTCTGTCTCACACACAATGAATGCACAATGCTGCAGAGTTATCTCCTTTCATGCCCACAGTTCTGTCCAGTAGGTGTCATTCATAGGGACCAGTGTGTGTCAGACAAACACACACACACACACACACACACACAAGCCACCATAGCACTGCTCTGTAGAAGGGACAGCACACTGGCTGCCCAGGACAGTGTCAAGTACACAAATGCATATATTTAGATTTTCCAGGATACACCAAGTCAGTGCTGTATGTCACGTCTATTGACTCAGTTATAGGAGGCCAAATAGAGCCCTGTTCCTTGTTCTGCACAGGGTCTTGGGGAAGGGTATTTCTTTAACCCTTTCTATGCAGAGGGAAAGGCCTAATCTGCAGTGATGTTGTGTCTGACAGAGCAAAAAAGGAGGTTTTCTTAGATAGATCTTGCAATGGTCTTATGTAGCATGGGCTGACTACTGGCGTAACGGTCTGCAGGCCTCTGACAGTGGATGTGGCTGTGCAGAGATTTGCCAGGGAAAGTGATGGTCTGCAGTTGCTGGGCAGAAAAGTGTTAATGAAGCAGCGCTCCTTCAGGCTGGATAAAATATAGGTTAATGCACTGATTTTAGGTCACAGGCATTTATGGGGTTAATTCGGGGACAATCGCTGTCCTTTCCTTTACTATAGCATTTGCCTTTGACAGCAGAACAAGATTGGGAGTGGTAGGGAAGGGGTTAATTTATTTGGGTCTGGGGGGTGTTTTTGTGTGTGCTAGTTTTGTGGATAGCAATGCATGCATTTACTCTAGATTAGGGGTGATTTTGGAGGGGGCGCCCTCACTATACACTCATGTTGGTAAGAGTTAAGGCTGTCCTGGCAGTGAAGAGGTTAATGGAGTGCTGCAAATGTGCGGACTTTGGGGCTTCCTTACCGGTAAGTGGTAGCAGTCAGATCCTGGATGAGAGCCCTCTCTCCTCGTCTCTCATATCCGGCCGGCCTGGAGACTCTTGTTTCCTTGTATCTCGATCCACTCACACATCAGACAAGTGCCCCCCGGGAACTGCACCTGTCATAGGCTGGGCCTCCCCAATCCACTGTCCTAACCTATCCTCTAGCACCGCAGAGTCCCTGTAACTAGAGACAGTGCTCCTTCACAATGCTCTCTCCTGACTCTGCCTCCACGGTCAGGATGCACCAGCTATCCCCCAGACCCTTTGTATTCTCCTGCTCCAGGGTCTGTGCTCTCTACTTTTCCTTGGTCTGTAGCATCTATCCCTCTGGCTAT
>WWET01000645.1:213888-216388 GCA_011038615.1 Limnodynastes dumerilii | reverse complement strand
ATCTCTCCCCTACCCTTTGTCCTGTTGACAACTCTGCTTTTAAGTATTCGTAGATGAAAGCCATAGAAATCTTTGTCTTTTCGTCTCTCCGCACCTATGTATTATAGATGTATAGCATCTAATTGTCACCGCTGATTTTTAGAACATTTGCGTTTGATTCTGGGGCAGGAAACAACCAGAACAGAGAACACTCCTGACCATGGTAATATTCCTTTGTGTCCGCTATCTATGCATAGCGACAACTTGTGATGACCATGAAACATATGGAGGTGGAAAGTGGAATAGCAACAGAGCAGTAATGTCTATTGGAAATGTACAGGCAGATATTGTTATACTTAGATGTAGATGTGGAGAGCCACAGGCTGGCCAAGCCTATTCTAGTGTATTTACATTGCAACAGGTTAATCATAACCTCTGTTTCCAGTATACATTACAGTGTACTACCCTCCCCATCTATCAGCCTAACCCTAACCCTCTCCTATCCTTAACCATCCTTGTCCCGCATCCTAACCTTAAACCTGCCATCACTGGCGTGTGACCCTTATCTTTCCTGTTCCACAACCAAACCCTAATGTTCTGTGTCCCTCAGCCTAACCCTCCCCTCTCCGGAGCCTAACCCTAGCCCTTCCTGACCCTTAGCCTTACCCTAACGGGTACCTTGTCCAAACAAGTTAATTTGACATTCTACCCATTACAGAATGTAGTTTATCTTAATGGAAAAGCAGTAGGTAATGGTGCAGCCTAAATTAAACTTTCAGCTGCATCATTGCCAAAAATTGCCCATTAGTACCAGCAGTACCCTGCACCACTGGCTCCACCTCTCTTTCTTTAAGAATGCTGATTGCTCACGGAAGTAATGATAATTATTATTATGTTTTTCTTGTAAGGTTTCAGAAGGATTCCACAATGTTGTGCATTTCTGTACAACAATCATTTGTTTACTAATTAAATACATAATGAAATCACATATATGACAGAAACATAATTTCAAATGATCAAATGATACAGGTTCGGATTCACAGAAATGGTACGTAGATAGCGTGGTAGCTGAATTCTTAACACAACCTACCTAAGACGAAAACTACGGAGCTGTGAATCCAGACCATAATTACTGGATGCACGGTTTAAGGGAAAAGGCTCATTTATGAAGGGTCTGGCCATCAGGAAATCTCACAATCAACATAAATCAAATACGATTTACAAAACTTTATAATCACTTACTTTTGCCTGGGCTCAATTTGTCTTTAAAACATTATTAATACATAGTAGGAAAAAAAAATACAACAAGAATTTGACTGCATCTATATTTGGACTATAATATTGTATTGGTAAATGTGTTACACACTATGGGCCTGATCCAGACCTACGCCCGCGAGCGAAGTGTATGATCGCCCGGGCGTATAACCTTTCACGCCCATAACACTCCCATTGATTGTACCTACTTACGGCGGCTAAACCCTACCCTAACTTTTTCCAGCGTACGTGTGAATTTTCGTACCGATACGCCGGTCGTACGGGGCTTAGCACGCCCATACTGTACAATTTAAATGGCTATCCCTGCCTCTGTGTAGTAACTCGAGCGTCCGGACTATCGTTGTACAAAACGCACGCCCCTTGGGTGAAAAATACGCTCAAAATACGCTCACTGTACGCTCATGTCCTTCGGACGACCGGAAGTTGTCATACTGCACATGCGTAGTGCGTTTTTTCGCCCGGTTTTACGCTCCCGACCGGCGTCCGATCGCTCGCGCGCGTAGGTCTGAATCAGGCCCTATCTTTCTAGTGTTGGAATGCCAGCTTACACAAGCAATGAGATGTTCTTGGCAACAACATAAATGGCCAACAGGTTTGACTTATTGACTTTCCTCTCTCTGACATGCTCGTTAACTTGGCACATGTCAGATAGAATATTGTAATGTTGACATTTACTGTGCTTGGCGTTGCAATAACCGTAACCCAACCATAACCTGAAAATAATGCAGCTCCAGAGGTGGTCGTCAGGACACAGAAGATAATTCCAGCGGTGGTCAAAAGAGCAGAAGGGACAGGACAGAGCAGAGGAAGAAGAGGACAAGGCAGAGTGGACAGGACAAAGAAGACAGTAGAGCACAGAGGAAGAGCACAGAAGAGAAGAAGACAGAGCAGAGAGCACTGACAGGACAGAGCAGAGGAAGAGCACAGAAGAGAAGAAGACAGAGCAGAGTAGACAGAGCGGTGGAAGAGCAAAGAAGAGAAGAAGACAGAGCAGAGAGATCATACAAGACAGAGCAGAGGAAAAGCAAAGAAGAGAAAAAGACAGAGCAGAGAGAGCGGATAGGACAGAGCGGAGGAAGAGCACAGAAGAGAAGAAGACAGAGTAAAGAGAGCGGACAGGACAGAGCAGAGTAATAACAAAGAAGAGAAGGACACAGAGCAGAGAGAGCAGACAGGACAGCGTGGAGGAAGAGCACAGAAGAGAAGAAGACAGAGCAGAGGGAACAGACAGGACAGCGTGGAGGAA
>WWET01000645.1:117439-133875 GCA_011038615.1 Limnodynastes dumerilii | reverse complement strand
AAACGCCACATAGCGTCTCATTTCTCACCCACATGCAATTAAAGATTCGCAATTCAAATACAACTGGATGTACTAAAGTGCATACAAATAAAAGTAATATACAAATATATAATAAAAACGTTACCAATTAAGCTGTAGCACATCCACCATACAAAAAAAAAAAATGCATTTGTTAATAACAAATCTGTTCTACCTATATATTTACACACACACACACACACTTTTTTTTGTTAAACACCAGGGGCTGGAGATGTTACACATGGCAACCAATCAGATTTTAGCTGACATTCTCTAGTTTGTAAAAAGAAAGAGCTGGAATCTGATTGGTTGCTATAGGCAACATCTCCACATTTTCAAACCCGCAGCTTAGTAAATCTGGCCCCAAGAAAGAGGAATGAAGTAGGTCATACATACATAGAGCAATGGTGTTCTAATAATAGTCACATGTCTATGTGTAAAGGCCACATACTAAAAGCATTGTTGTCGTTCTTCTTCACAGCACAGATCTAATCATGTAAAAGGGAAATCGTGATATTAATTAGGGGAAGTACTAATAAAAAAAATACATGACTTATTGCATTACTGTAAATGTCAAGCATGACTGGAAAGGTTTTGGTTTGAACTATGGGACATTGAATGGGATAGCTTTTATTTATCCTATGCTACCTCCTTTGGACCTAGTGAAACCCTCAGATCACCTGACCCAGACACAGAACCTATCTGAACACTATAGCGGACCCTGTTCTTCTTCAATAGATAAAGGGTCTTGGACAATAAATGGAACTTTTTGGTTAGCTTTGAGAGAGGGGTAACACTTGGCATGGTCAGGCCTCGTAGTAAGTTTCAAATATGCCCACAACACCACTATGCAAGGGTGAGAGCGGGTGGTAACCACTTTGCCACCTCCCTTTTTGACTTGGTACTCATGCTACAGGTGCCACGGCTTTCATCTAAAGGAATTCCTCAGTATGGTCATTTTCTTTCATTGGAGTCTGGCAATTCACACATTGTGCTAGATTTACTTATCTGTGGGAAAGGAAAAGTGGAGATGTCGCCCGTAGTAGCCAATCAGATTTTAGCTCTAACTTTTCGATCGCCTACTACAAAAATGTCAGCTAGAATTCGATTGGTTGTTATGGGCAACATCTCCACTTTTCCTTTCCCACAGCTTAGTAAATCTGGCTAATGATGTGTGAAAATATACAAACCTACCTACAAATATACAACCTATGCAAAAATAAAACCCAAACAGATTCATCTCTATGTGTAAGTGTGCACCAGTGCCTTCCCCAGGGCCAGTGCTGGGCTTCTGCCTCCATTGCTCAGATGTAGTGGCAGGTGTCATGAAAATGCCTTTTAGCTCCTCATAGTCCCTCTAAGGCATAGTTGCCGACTCTCCCTGAATATTGCTAATCTCCCTGATTCTAATTTCATCCATTGAGGTCTATGGAGATGACCAATTTCATGGAGGCCAAGATGTAATGATAGAATCTTGTTAATCCGCTGCAGCGTCACTTTTAGCTTTTCTATAAAGATAGTAATAAAAGTAGTCACTGACAAATTAATAATCAATAAATACTGACATTTTTCTTGTAAAATAGTTTTCCTGGCAGTGCTAGAAACACCTATGGGTGGAGCTATTCCAAGGACACACCTCTTTGACACTACAGGACACACCCCTTTGGTGCAGCACCCTGATAGTGCTCTCACAATCTCCCTGATATTCATTTGCAAAAGTAGACAACCATGCTCTAAGGTGGACTGCAAGTCCCAGCATCTCACAAGCAGTAACTTCCATTACATTGATGGCACTAAAATAAATTCAAGTCATGTGAAAGCCATTAAGTGACTGTGGCTGCCCCATGTGTCTCAGAGCACTCATTGTCCTTATGTATGATATAACAGCTCAGCTATGTTACAATTATTTGCAAACTAAGAGGAACAAGGGAGAACACAAAGGTCGCCTATGGTCACACTTACCACATGCTTCCCTCCCTTTTCACCTGGAGTGGGCGTGGCTATGTTTAAGCAGTGGGTGTGTCTTTTTTTTAAAGAGAAGGAGGGGGGAGTGTCTTTAAATGATGGGCGTGGTTATTTGCTGTTTCAATTGGTGGGCGGTGCCGTCCCCTCTTAAGTCCCGCCTGCTGCCGGCTTAGAGTTGATCATCCGGAGGGTGAAGAAGAGTCTGTGTCCCGGTCACTATGTTCTGCATCCTCCGGGGACTGCTGAGTGGAGGGAGAGTCAAGCACCCAGCCAGGGCACCATGCCTGCTCTACAGCTCCGGTGAGTCATGGGCACAGTGCCAGGGACAGACCTCTAGGGGGTGGAAAAGTTCCTGTAAACTTCTTAAAGAGTGCGGTGCTGGTGGTCCCCTGTCTAAGCTGCATTCCCTGAGCCTGTATGGGGGGGGGGTGACCTGTTACTTGCATGCTTTAGTTTCCTCTATATTGGTTTTCTGCACTCTTGGTTGTAGCTCCCCTTATGGAAGCATCTATATACAGGATCTTTTGTGGTGAAAGGGTTAATGGGGCCCCCATTATCTGATATGGGCATTGCGGTCACCCTGTCCCCGGCAGAAGCCACTGAGTGCATTTCATTCATCCTGTGTGTATTACACCCGCACACTGCAAGCCATTCATTCCAGATTCATTCCCCTCCAGGCTCCTTGTTCATTAGTGGTAATTAGTAGCAGCTGATTGGGCAGAGCCTCCATCCAATTATGAATGAAATGGTCTAATTACTGGGATAGTGATACCTGCTGGGAGCTCCAGCAAATAGTCTCATCCTCATAAATAGATGAATCTATCCATAAAATCCTAGGTATAGTGGTCAGCAGAGGAAAGCTGTGATAATGTGTTTAATTATGTGATAATGCAAACTGTAAACCAGTTGCCTTATTAATTCCTTACTATTCATAAGCTTTACTAATTGGTATTGAATTGAAAGCATTGAAGTTATTTACACTTTAGGATACTGGTCATAGGGACTTATTTTACTCAGTGGGCCAGTCCTAGCTTTGTGTTCCAGTTAGAGGCCTCAGGATTTATTGGTTTTGCGCAGGTCTATAGAGTAGCAGTGTTTCTGAATAGGATATGTACAGTCCAGAGCTGGTATATAATGGTGCTTGGAGTGTTCTTTGTATACAGTCAGCTTCTCAGATTGCTCACTTTCCCCTTTTCCTCCCCCCACAAGCTCCTTCCGGTGTCTGGAGAGGCCCCCTCCTAAAGAGAGCGTTTCTATTGCCTTCCCATTGGTTACTTGACTTGGCAGCATTGAATTACCTATATAGTGTGTGTGTTGCTATGTACATTAACCATACGATACCCTAGACGGCGATCATTCTGAGTTATGCTGTCCTTGGCTGTGTGGATTACTGACTATGTATAGCATTGTTCTGTACTGACTCTTCTGTCTATATGCTTTTCAGAGCAAGCAACTGCTTCCTAATCATAATCCTGATTTATTTTTTTCCTTACCATGATCTGTTTTTACAACTGATGGAAAGAGGGAAATTTTTTTATATATATATAGAAAGTGGGTGCTTCTGATAAGTGCGTTGTCCCTATGCATCCTCCAAAATCTCAGGGGCTGATGTAAGTGTTAGACACAAGTCATTTTCTATGCACAAATGGTAATATAAACCGTACCTTACACAGGTAAAAAAATAAAACCTAGAAACAAGGAATGAATGACTGAATGTTTAATGTGCTTTTCCTGTCATACATAACTACTGTAGTGGGTTTTATTTTCGATGCCTGAGTAGCAGCGTATTGCTGTACAGAAAGCTCCGGTATTTTCTTTATCTATGGATATATATTTTTAAGGGCCTGGTATGAAATGTTGACAGTTAAGTATTAAGTTAGTGTCTGTCTGTAAACGTAGAGTACTGAAGGCAGCTCATAAATAACATTTCTGAAGTGTATTATATTTTATATTCTATTTTCTAGCCCTCGGAGGACTTTAAGTTGCTTTCAACAAAATTCCCCTTCTTGGGCTGTTTATTCAATATAACCTTTTTCATAAATCATCCAATGTTTGTCGTTGATGTTGCGATATATACATTTATATTTCTCAACTGTCCACAATTTGCAGTTTTACCTGTCTACATAACAAGGATGTAAATAAAATTAGAGCCATACAGACCAGTATAGGTTGCTGCACACTACACCTTCCAGTCTCTGTCCATATGGATTCCTTTGTGTGTCTGACACGTCTTCCCTCTTTCATGACGTCTTATCCAGATTTGCGCGTTTTAGCGAGGACCCGCAGGCTCTGTTTCGAATGTTAAACACATCTGTGATACGTTTGTGCAGCGATTGCTGCATTTGAGAGTAAGGGCAAAACCGGTATAAGTGTGGACCTGGGCACCACTATGTCGAACTGCCAAGGACGGTAATTTTAAATGGTGGAAACAGGTGAAACTAAACTCTAATTTACTGATTATACATAAAGCTATGCAGTGTGTGAGATCTATGTGCAGTGTGTGAGAAATAAGGGCACCTAAGTGTTTTTCCTGCATACAAAAGAATTACAAATCATTTGTACCCAAAATTGCAAAATGGTTTTGCTACATTTGCACCTGTTTTTCCTTTACCCTCAAACTCTAGGCCAGACACAAATACTAAGCGATCGGAGGGGCATGAACAGTGTACAAATACCAGCTAAACATAACTTTATTGCAACTTTATTTAAAATCTGTACAATCACATAATAAGCGACATATTAAAAACAGTGATATGGAATAGACAAATCTGTATTAGAATAAGCTATCATTTGTCTATAAAGAAGTGGTGTTATTTGGAAGGATAAATGCCTAATGACACATTTTTTTATGTAAATAAAAGTAATGTTTTATTTAGATCCAAAATATAATTCTTTACTGGCGTCTCTCTCAGATTTGTCATTTTACATCTTAATGGAACCCTCCTTTCTCTACCGTAGCGGCTCTGGACACGAGAGAGAGGACGCTGATTGCCGTGAAGCCGGATGGGGTTCAGCGGAGGCTGGTGGGAGAAATCGTCAAACGTTTCGAACAACGAGGCTTTAAACTAGTGGCCATTAAAATGCTGCAGGTACCAGTCCATTGCTATGCAATATGCAGGGTTTGCAGGAGATGTGGGCCACTATTAACAGTCTTCCATTCTATTCAGGGCTCAGAGGGGATTCTAGCTGAACACTACCATGATCTCCGGCGAAAGCCTTTCTACCCTTCACTCATTAGGTACATGATGTCTGGACCTGTGGTGGCCATGGTATGTACCTACCCTAGTCCCAGGCTAGATATACTATATACATGCCAACAGATAATGTGTCTTTATGGTATGTCCTTGTTATCTTGCCTCGTTGTATACTCTACTCTGCTTATGTTTCACTAAGTCAGTGCGGGGCACATGTCTAATTATCTTTCCTTGTTGAATTGCTGTATGTGATTGCGTTAAAAAAATAGTGAATCTGCAAATATTTAAAGGGCTGCAATACCAGAAATGGCCAGTTGGTGGTGACCTACTGCCTGTTGGAATTGGTCTGTAGAATTCATTGTACATGATGGATGTATTCCTTATCTTCACTCTACATCTTCACACTGGTATCTTCTCTCTACAGGTCTGGGAGGGTCACAATGTGGTGAGATCTTCTCGGTTTATGGTTGGAGAAACAGACTCTTCTTTGGCCAAGCCTGGTACTGTACGAGGAGACTTCAGTGTCCATATTAGCAGGTGGATATGTAGTACAAGTCTGACCTGTATATGTATATGTATATGTGTCGTCTTTGGCTGTTCATCTAGAAGGCTCAGAATTCCCAACTGAGTGTGCTGGGACTTTTAGTTCCACAACACCTAAAGACCATGAATGTAGGCGGGGCCTGTATGGTCGCATGTTCTCATGGAATCCCCGTTTCTTTTTTCTTTTCTGTAGAAACGTCATCCACGCCAGTGACTCCGTGGAGGTGGCGGAGCGGGAGATCAGCTTGTGGTTTCACACGTCAGAATTGATCAACTGGGAGACGTCTGATCACTGTGACTTGTATCAAGTCTAACACTGCTCTGTGGCCTTCAAACAGACCCCTACACCCTGCTTTCTGAGGGCCATTGGGGGAAAAAAAAAACACACTGGGGGATGAATGGTTAATTTATGCTGTGGATGCCATAGCTGATAATATTTAATGGGTGGACCACCAGTCTCGGGATGTCATAATATTCATGGTGCTGTTATCCCCTCCCCCTTTGTTTCCAGTTAATTCTTCCTGTTTAATAAACCTGTTTGTCTTTGTATTAAAATAGCAACGTGCCACTGTTCTGTTTATACCATCGTCCCAGAGACCTTCTCGGTGGGGGCAGAGTTTTCCATCGCTCTTCTTGGCGTGGGAATGTAACGTCTCGACCTTGTCAATCTCTCCTCTCCCTGTGTTAACCTGTCCACTGCTGGAAGATGTGGCTCTGAATTACTTTCTGGTGTCTTTATTGTACATACTATATATAACATTAAGGGACTGTATGTGATTTACAGTAGTTGGAGATCTCTTATTACTGCCACAACCTCCCTGTGATTTAAGTCTGTTTGTTAGAACTTATTACAAAGATGAAATCTTGCCTAGGGCCTCTTTTTGCAGAGCTAGATGGCCAACCAGTAAAGACTGTAGGCAGCGAAACAGATATGGCCACTGCTAAACACTAACGCCATTCCATTCCAAAGAATATTAACAAATGAATGTTACACAGCTTAAACCCAGAACTCCACCATCCCATGGAGTGTATTAATTTAATGGAGATTCTAGAGAGAAAAATTTAGATGTTACCCGTAGCAACTTATCACAGTAACGCTTTCTAGAATATTATGTAAATTAAACCCTTGATCTGGTTGGTTACTCTAAGCAACATCTCCACTTTTATGAAAAATATTGGGCTAACTGTTTGGTTATAATAAGCAATGTTGCTCTAATCAGTATATTACCCTATTTGTTTAGTAATTACAGGCACCAGAGTAACCCTTTAAATAGTTCCCAAATCTCTTCTTGGAGAAATGATCTGCTCTGTCTCAGGCATGTTGTAAGATAACATGTCCTGTGATGCTGACCTCTGCAGCTGCATTGCATCGTGGGATATGATTTTTGGGAGCTCCTAGTTTTTCCTATTGGCAATGTCCCCCATGTCTGGAGAAAACTTCAGTGTGTGCTGACACATGATCTTCATTACAAAGGTTTCCATTTTTATTTCTGCCTAGCGCCATCTTGTGGGTAAGCACGTTATTACAGCAAGGGTTTATTTACGCTGTTTTTAAGATGGTCCACAGGAAGCTAGAGAGCAGTGTGTACAGGAGCATCATTATGTGAGTTTAAAACTGGCAGTGTGTACCCAACATTAGGCTTTAATATGCTTATAAAATGCAAGATGGGCTGTAATCTGCTAAACAATGTGCATGGAGCTAAATAGGACGATTACAGTGCAATTGCTCAACAATATACAAAAGCTACTAGAAAAAGAGAGAAAAAATAAAAATCAAACAACCCATCTGCTATGAATGGGAATACAAAACACTTACTGTACATCCCGGCATTATCAATTAGGTGACTAATGTCTTCTGTAATGGATGGGAAGCCTGGTGCACAACAGGAAGTCTGCAAATATAAACAAAAATCATGTTCTGTGGGAAAAATTGTGTTCCTGTAAATTACTGGACCGTTGACCTAGAGCTCTTAGTCTTATCACACCCATAACCACACAGGCAATCATCCAGAATATTAAAACATGGAATTCTTTTCTGTGGCAAGATGGAGGATTATAAAATATTGCCAGAATTATCACACGGTGTAAAAATGCATATAAGAGATTAAGGGGTCTATTTACAAACTTCTTTTGAATGTGATATTGTCAGTTTTGAAGCGTAAAGCAGTTTTTGATATTTACAAGGCATGAAAATTTCAGTCTCCATGGCGATACATATAAACATCGCCTCACCCTGCCGGCCCATTATTTTTTTTTAGAGCGGGCCGGCACTTTGTTATATATACAAAGCCTCATAGCAGTTTTGCACTGCGCTCCCGGTGTAAAATTAATGCCAGCTCAGGCTAGCATTAGAAACAAGTATTTCCGCAATGTCCCCATATACCCCTCTAATAGCTGTTACTAGGGGGAGGAAAAGGGGGGTTATGTATGGAGAGACTGCGGGAATACAAAAGCATGTTAAATTAATTTAAAAAATCGATGAATAACATTTTTTTTTTTTAATAAGTAAAAAAAAAATGTTAATAAAAATCCGAAGGAAATAGTTCATTCTCACCTGTCCGGGCGACCGTTCGACAGCAAATGGCAAATCCCTGAAATCTCAAAGTGCCAAAAGAGAAGAATTGAGCATGTGCAGTGCTTCATTCAAGTATGGCATGAAGGGAAAGTCCTGCGGTGACCTCACAGATCATCTCGGGACTGCGCAGGTCTGGTCGGTTTTAGTAAATTCTGTGAACGAAGCTGCCGGGCTCGCAATGAGGGTAAGCCAGCAGGAGGCAGCTTCATTCACATGGAAACAAAAAAGTAAAAATGAACTCTGGCTGAATTATATACACTGTACGTTTTCTCATCTGGAAATTGCTGTGGGCTTTGGTGAATGGTGGCATTGAACACCTGGGAGCAGAGTCATGATGAAAGTAATTATAATAGTGGAAAATTCAGGGCTTATAGCACGCTTTCAGTGAACACAGGCCATTCATTGTCCATTCTAGAACGGGCTATTTTGTGACTTTTCCCTTAAATGAAAGTGCTGTGTTGCGGTGGGAATGTCAGTCCTACCCAGAGATAATGGCCCTGAAATTAAGAGAGGAAAGTTACTCCTGGGCTAAACCATGTTGATTGCAGGGGAGTCACATTTCATCTGTTGCAAACAGTATTAGAGTTGAGAGATGATGTTTCCTATCCCAAGTCTAAATAACAGTGTGATAGTAAAGCTGGTCAGTATCTGTGTGCAGTAAGCAATTCAAAGCTATATCCCTACATGCAAAGAATACAATTACCTTGACTCCCCATGTAATCAACATGGTTTAGCCCAGGAGTAACTTTCTTACAAGCTCCTTCTTAAGTCTGGATCCAGCCAAACGTTAAGGATCTCTGTGTAGAGTTGCTCAGTAAGGAAACACAAGTAGGATGCATTAGTCTACATGAATCGCAGCGTCCCGGATGGCCGCTGTATTGCACCTGTCAGGCTTCAACTCTGCAGTTTACCGTCACCCCACAATCAGCAGCTGGAGCAAAGCGTAGACTTGGGGGCAGGCTGTGAAATGAACTCTGGTGCTGCTAGGTTGATTTGTAAGCAATATTGAACCGAACCCTGGATTAAAAAAGTATAATGTAAGGAGACCTCCATGTGCGAAGGTATGATAGCGGGTCGCTGTGGGATCCTAATTTGCAAAAATACGAGGGGAGAACCCTCTCCTCACACTTATGGCTTTCCACCAGCAGGACCCTTCCTTTACATTTATGCATTGGCCCCACTTAAATTGAAGCCGTTGCATAACTGAGGATCACAAGTAAGGGCTTAGCCAAGCCTTGCTGTACAGTTTAAATGCATTCCCCCTCATAGAAACATAGAAAGTGACGGCAGATAAGAGACACATGGCCCATCCAGTCTGCCCAGCTGTTTATTTAAAACTATACTGACCCTAGACCCTATTTACCCTCAATGTAGTTTGAGATTTAGGATACCCTTATATTTATCCAAAGCATGTTTACACTGTTCTACTGTGTTACCCTCTACCCCCTCAGATGGGAGATGGGCTCCTTCCATCATGCGTCATCCCACTTCACTGCCGGACTTACTTCCAGCGCAGTGATCGGAAGCTTAAGGATCCAGATCCATGCTGCAAGTCGGAAGCGTGTTCATGCGCACGACGATTGTCACCATTTTCTGAACACTGCATGTGGATACCAGCCACCAATATTTAATCACCATCTGGTCCATTAACTGGACGGATACCTGATAAATATCACCCCAACTGACGCAGGGATTCTATAGGAGAACGACCAATCAGAATTTAACAACTTTAACAATACTAAAAGGAAACTGAGATAGGGAAAGCAGCCTGTGGGTGCAGCAGATGAGGGGGAAGGTGCAGTTGTAGAGGGAAAACATGATTTTACTAAAAAGTGGAGATGTTGCCAATAGCAACCAATCATTCTTGCTCTCACTTTCCTATTCCATACTAGAGAATGTCAGCTAGAATCTCATTGGTTGCTAAGGACAACATCTCCACTTTTCCTTTTCCACAGTTTAGTAAAGATATCCCCAGGAATAAGGCACATAGGATAAAGCTAGCAGGATATTACAGGGGGATGAGGGAGATACACAAGCAGTGAAGTAGAAGCTTGTGGGTGCAGCAGATGAAGTAGAAGGTGCAGAAGGAGAATACAAGTTATGATGGTCCTGCTTTTGAAAGCTTACTGTACACTATAAATAGGTATATTAACCAATGGCAAGATTAAGTCTAACAGCACATTTACAGCTGTTTCCTCACTCCGATTTGCGGTGTGGGGAGGGATTGTGTAACTACAATCTCTTCCAGTTACTGTTCTGTAGTTTCCAGTTCTATTCAGTTACTGTCATCATGAGTACAGTAACTGGAATATCTGTATAATTAAATTATTAGGTCTAAAAAAAACACCTTCCCCCCCATGCAGCAAAGTAATCTCCATCATGCGTGGGCACCTGCAGGCATTAAAAATAATGGGCCAGATCCAGAGGTTTGATTTTACCCCTAATTTATGTTGTTATCAATCAGTTTGCAGACGCTTTTGCCTACTGCATGTGCTATGCGATTTACATTCCAGCATAATAATAAATAGAAAAGCGAATAATATATAGCCGAGAGAGCACCAAAATGATGCCACCTTAATTGCAAAACCCACTGTATAGCGTAGAATTTATAACCTCGCTGTGGTGTGTTGTTCTTTTACCCTTTTACATATATTTAGCTGCCAAATAATCAGAATATCAACTTTACTGCTCTGCTGTTTGGTATGAATACCCCTAGTGAATGTATTGCATTAATTATAATACATACACATTTGTTGGTTTTTAAGTTCTGAATTTATTTATTCAGTATTACAGATTAAATATTCAACCTTAATTATATATTAATTATATAACAGGTAAGCACCGCTCTCTATTTCTCCAATCCTTATATAATTCTTACCCTAAACTCCCTTCTCCTAACCCTAAGTCTACTTTCTCCACAGCCTAACCCTAACCCTCCCTTCCCTGCAGCCGAACCCTAAGATTCCTCTCCCCGCAGCCTAACCCTAAGACTCCCTTCCCCACAGCCTAACCCTAAGACTCCCTTCCCTGCAGCCTAACCCTAAGACTCCCTTTCCTGCAGCCTAACCCTCACTTCCCCGCAGCTTAACCCTAAGACTCCCTTACCTGCAGCCCAACCCTCAGACTCCCTTCCCCGCAGCCTAACTCTAAGACTCCCTTTCCTGCAGCCTAACCATCCCTTCCACGCAGCTTAACCCTAAGACTCCCTTTGTGCAGCCTAACCGTAGACTACCCTACTAAAATACATCACCTCCCCTGCATTAACCTGCCCAGTTGTCGGAACATCAGCGTGATTCTTGGAATGGATCCGTATTCTAGAACACACACCCCACAGTGTGTAAGTATAAAATGACTGTTTGCGGCAGCAAAGACAACCCTTAACATATGACCAGTTAAATTAACTGTTAAATAATGTCAGTCGTCTGAATATACAGTATATTTTGTTTGTCTGTGTTTGAATAAAAGAACTTGTTAATTGTGTTTTAATGCAGCATTTTTCATGGCTTTAGGTAGGGTCAGTTATCAGTGACATGTTATAGTGTACTGATGTATGAATATTCCTCTGAGGTTGATATATGGCACAGGAAGACCATATAGATCATGTGTGTGGTGTATACAGTGTATGCAGATTACTGCCTGTCAGCTGCAATGTCCACCCACCGCCCTGTCATCAGGTCCTCACTGCGCAGAAGCAGAAGAAAGGCGTCGACAACTACAACTCCCGGGATGCTCTGCGGCCAGTAGGTGAAAGATCCAGCGAGGTGGCGAATACAAAGTCCGTCCAGTGCTGGAAGTCTAAGCGGTGCCGGCTTTGGGGTGAGTGGGCTTCATGTCTCCCTGTGGGCCTGCTTATCTGTGAGGTGCCTCTATACTATGCACTGGGCCTCATGCAATATGCTGCACTGCCTCTATGTTTATATGCATTGCACAGTGTAAATGCATTAATGCATGTTATAGATGCCTGTGTACAGGACATGTTTACATTGTAGGCCATCAGACCCGTGTTTATATTATTCTGCATTGATAAAAGGGTCGGATCATTATACTTTTCAGGTTTTAAAACAAGTTTTCCCCATTGTTACTGAAATTGCTTTGAAATTGTGTTTATCATTCTTTTTCCACGACATCTATATATTAAGTCAAACTTTACTGAAAATATATTATTTATTGGAGGAACAGATTTTCCACATGCATTAAATTTACATGCATACTATCAATGTTTACTCTATCCCCTCTGTGGAGCTTACACTCTGGGCATGGTAAAACAATCTGCATGAATTATCATATTATAATGTATCACCAATCTGTGACTTTCCCCATGCACCCCCTATATCTGCTATTGTGCTAACCAAATTTACAGCTTCTCTTACCGGATACCGCTTAACCTGCTACTAAGATACCAGATCACTTGACAGAAAGCCACAAAAACGCAAGGAAATCATATCGATGACATACAGATATCTTCCGTTCAGAGTTGAACTCATGTCACTAGCATTGCTAGGCAACAGTGCTGACCACTGTGCAACTGTGAAAATCATCCTACTCACTACTCCTTTGCTCTGCGTTGGAACACATGAGGTTAAATAGAACTGTTTTAGTGTGATGTAATGTAATCTTCATTTACAGAAGACCAAATATAAATCATTATCAAAATCTGAATGGTTTCAAGTGACTTCACTTGAGATTCAGCAGATCCCAAAGCAACCATAATGATTCTTGTTATCTGCCTGTAACTAGCTGTATCGCTGATCGTCCCCTAGGAATTGGTCATTGTTTCTGACTCCTGATCATGTATTTTGTGATCTTTCAGCAATCCTACAATGTCTGACCTACCAAATCTAGATCGCGCTCCAGAAGATGTGGACACCGATGATTGCCTACCTAGCTACTCCTACCTGTACAGCCCCACTCTCCTCCAGTAAGGACCATGCCGTATTCTTGTGACATCTGTCTATTTTTCCCCCTTATTCATTGAGTGATCTCTAAGAAATGGGATATAGAGGTAGAGTATTTTTTAAATCCTAGTAGTAGTGTGATAAAGATCTTAAATTTGGATTATTGAAACATAAAGTAATAACTTTTTCCATTATAAGAAGATCTTATTTTTTTTTTCTGTTTTGAGATGATCAAAGAAAAAATTCTGGAAAAAAAAGTGGAATAACCTCCCATCTGAGGGGGTAGAGGTAACACAGTAGAGCAGTGTAAACATGCTTGGGATAAATATAAGGATATCCTAAATCTCAAACTAAATTAAGGGGTAAATAGGACTAGGGTCAGTATAGTTTTAAATAAACAACTGGGCAGACTGGATGGGCCATGTGGCTCTTATCTGCCGTCACTTTCTATGTTTCTATGCAAATTAATTAGCATACTAGTCAGGCTGATTTGCATGTTGATTTCTTCTTTTGGTTAGTCTATGCTAGTGAATAGAGAAAGGGTTTTGATAACTTTTAACTCTTCTAATGGCAGCCAGCTGTATACCAGTGATATATTGCTGTAATCCAGTTTTGCCCCACGTTTCTGCTTTTATGTTGGAAAGAAGTAAGAACCATTAAGAAAAAATGAAAACAAATGTATAAATATAACTGTGCTTCTCTTCCACTGAGCCTAAGTTTAGTTATGTACAAGAATGAATGTGTTTGGTGACCTTTATATCAGCATGTGTTATGGTAACTGTATGTGAGGTAATTTAATGTGCACGCATTATGGCAGCGCAGTCACATGACTTGCAGTAGCCAATAAGGTTAGTGGTGGAATAAGGAATGATTTCTTTATCTGCAAAGCCGCTGCATCTGATCAGCCAGTTGGTAGTGGGTGGGCTCCGAGTCCTTATTGTTTCTCTGATCCACTTAAAATGCTTCTTCAGGCAAATCTGCATTCCTGTTGTCTGTGCTGTAACTTCCTTCCTCCGTTTATACAAGGGGCAGAGTGGCGTTCCTCACCGGAGGGGGTTCCGGGATTGGATTCCGTATTGCTGAGATCTTCATGAGGTAAAAAAAAAAACTCTTGCATGTTTTCCAGGGCACTTACTGCCCTTCTGCAGCTTTATTCCTTCCCTTACACTGCACTTACGCCTGTAACCCTTCCTCTATTGCTGGGTGGCATCACAATGCGAGTCTCTCTATCGTCCCCAGGCATGGATGTGACACAGTTATTGCCAGCAGGCTGCCTTCTATAACCCTAACCCTCCCCTTCCCATAGACTGACAATAAGACTCCCCTACCTTAAACCTAACCCTTAAGAAACCGGGGGCCAGATATACTAAGCTGTGGGTTTGGAAAAGTGGAGATGTTGCCCAGAGCAACCAATCAGATTTTAGCTGACATTCTCTATTATGTAAAAAGAAAGTGAGAGCTAGAATCTGATTGATTGCTGTTGGCAACATCTCCACTTTTCCAAATCCGCAGCTTAGTAAATTTGGCCCCTGGTTTGTCATCTTATGTGTACCTTCATACAACTTTAACAAAATATGTTGGTCACATATTCAGCGGTGATGAGGTAAATCAAATAACCGAGGACAGAAATGTAAATAATAAGATAAACGCATTTCATGTAAATTACGGTGGGAAATGCACAAGACGGCAGATTCAATTTATCTGAAGGTGGTAATCTCCTTTAATTGTATGTGATAGCATAGAACTCCCTGGTATCAGCATATAGAAAGATGCTGCTGGAATATTGTTGAATAATATGTTCCAAACGTGCTGCAATAGCAACCAATCAGATGTTGGCTTTAAAAAATCTAAATGGTTTGATGTTAACGAAAGCTAGGATCTGATTGGTTGCTGTATCTTACTGTCCGTTTGTGCTTAATGAATATGGATTTGTTGATGGTCACTGTCCATTGTAAGTAAAAAGATCTCTGTCTGTCTGTCTGTCTTTCTATATTCCCAGGCAGCTGAGAAGTTACGCACAGCAACTGGACGACGCTGCCTTGCACTATCAGCTGATGTGCGGCAGCCGCAGAGCCTGATTGACGCCGTGGAGGAGGCTCTGAAGACGTTCTCGCGAATAGATATCCTTGTGAACAGTAAGTGTTCCTCTCCTGGGGATATCACGTCTCATGTTGGCTTCTACATAACGACTCCCTCTGTTCTGTTCTGTTCTGTTCTTCTATTCATGATGCTATAAAGAGATGTATTAGACCACAAAAAAAAAATGCATTTAAATTGGAGGGTGGAAGGTTTAGAGGAAATGTGCGGCAACAATACTTCACTGAAAGCTGACTCTAGGCTCCAATCTGAGGTGGTAGAGGCTAACACAATAGAACGATTTCAAAATGCTTGGGACAAATATAAGGATATTGTTAATCTTAAACAAAATTGAGGATGAGATAGAGTCCAGTGTGACTCATGAGATGGGCCTCGTGGCTCTCATCTGCCGTCACATTCTATGTTTCTTCTTCTCTCGCTGCTTAGTTGTCTGTCCACAATTCACCCCTCTCTCTCTTTCTCTCTTGTCAGATGCTGCTGGGAACTTTCTCTGTCCTGCCAGCGCCTTATCTTTTAATGCCTTTAAGGTCGTCCTTGATATCGACACGATGGGCACTTTCAATGCCAGCAAGATCCTGTTTGAGCGGTTCTTCCGGGTAAGTGGACAATGGGTCACAGAACCTCCACACAGCACATGACATTCACATATAGCCTGAGTCATGGTGCAGATAGAGTATAGGGCTATTGTTCTTTGGGGAGCTTTTGTTTTGTAGGTGATTAAATGGCATTTCTAGCAGTGAAAAATAATTACCCCAAAAAAACGTGTAAGTGGTACATAGCGTGTGTGAACAAAAGTGACAGTGTGGGAAACCGAGATTCCAAGCTCACTCCCCTCTCTCATTCGTAAATAGTGTAAATAAGTTCCGTATGAAAGAAGTTACGTACTTAAAGCGCACGTAACATCTGGAGGGTGCATGCCCCCTCCACCCAATACACCACACTTATGCACTTTGGGCCTGATCCAAAGGTACGCCGATGCGATGTGCTTACTAAAGCACAGCGTATCGGCGTTCATTTACCTTGACACTCCCCCTGTGCGGGCGTATGGCCCCTTCCTTACGCCGGCTGAAGGCTACCCTAACTTCAGCCGGCGTAAGGAAGGGGCTATTCGCTCGCACAAAAGCGTATGGCCGTCTAGCCCGCCCCCCC
>WWET01000645.1:88464-117216 GCA_011038615.1 Limnodynastes dumerilii | reverse complement strand
GCCCACCTGCACTAACCTGAACGTAGGGACGCTGGGGGACGTCCCCTCCAGCGTCCCTACGGCGCTGCTACGGATGCCCGATCCAGGATCGGGCGTTGCCGTAGCAACGCCGGGCAACATCTGCCCGGCGTATGCGCAGATCGCCTGAAAAGTGGATCAGGCCACTTGTGTGCATAAATGGGGTGTTGTACGCAAGTCTGAATTCGATCCAGTGTGAGCAGTCAGACTACCTATGTGTGACCACTAGGGGTCGCTATTAGGACTGTCATGATTACTAGGTTTCTCTGGTGTATGTGCACTGTAACCTCCATAGCAATCATGTGACGATTTATTATGTTGAATATATTAAAGTAAAATATAAGCAGTTATAAAAATTGTCTCATGGCAAAAGTTTGGACCAACTTTTTGTAAACTTAATTTTACAGGACAATGGTGGCGTCATTATAAACATCACAGCAACTCTGAGCTATAAGGGACAAGTGCTGCAAATGCACGCAGGCAGTGCCAAGGCAGCTATAGGTAAGGGATTCCTAGAACCTCTCTGTTGTTTATTTATAAAGTGCTGCATTCAAAAAAGAGCTAATAATACAGAGAACAGGCCTGACCAACCTGTGGCTCTCCAGGTGTTGTGAAACTACGAGTCCCAGCATGCTTTATGTATCGTTTAAGGTCATGCAGTTAAAGAATGTTAGGAGTTGGAGTCTCACAACACCTAGGGCCAGATTTACTAAGCTGCCGGTTTGCAAAAGTGGAGATGTTGCCTATAACAACCAATCAGATTCTAGCTCTCACTATCCTATTACATACTAGAGAATGTCAGCTAGAATCTGATTGGTTGCTATGGGCAACATCTCCAGTTTTCCTTTCCAGCAGCTTAGTAAATACGGCCCCAAGAGTTTTTTGTTTTTTTTGTTACAGCAGGAGTTCTATATCCGTAAAGCAAATTTTAGCCCAACTCTGTTTTTTTGTGTGAAATAAAGTTTTTCAGTATTATTCTGCTACAGACAAAAAAAACTTTATTAGTATTTTCTCAATTTACACCCCTTACATTGAGACATGGGATCTGATTCACAGTTCAGAAGCTGCTGCTATTTCCGTGCTTACTTTTAAGAACAGATAAACGGCGTATGCGTAGTGCCCTTATTTACAGCGATTTACAACCCCGCTTGTAATGAGATAAGTAAAAAGGGGTGTGTCAGTCCAACTTAAGATGGAACTTAAGAAAAGTGGGTGGGGAGAGGCATTTAAATAGGGTAAACAGGGCACGGTGTGCGTAGTATGTGCTTACTTTAGCCACTTAAGAAGAGACATACGCGCGGGAAGATAAGGCAGCCTATGACCTTCTTAAGTCGGTTATTCTTCTTTTCAGCCCTATTTGGATGAGTGGGGATAATAGTGTAGGGGAAGGGGGATGTTTAAATGAAGAGGTATCAGTCTCTTTATTCCAATCTTCTCTCTCGCTCTCTCCTACAGACGCCATGACCAAGCACCTGGCCGTGGAGTGGGGGCCAAGCAAGGTGCGAGTGAATAGCTTGGCACCTGGGCCCATTACTGGCACAGAGGGCATCCGCAGACTGGGTAAGTCCCCATGTAGGATATAGTTAGTGCTCCACATAAACATGTGTCTGACAGATCTTTAGCATTAATGTCCTTGTTATACTATGTGGATCATATGTTGCTATATACCAGGACATCGTTCTTTTCCCATCTGTGTCATAGGTGGAGCTGCCGCTGAGGCTGCAGGGATATGGAACAATATCCCCTTACAACGACCTGGAAATAAGACCGAAATCGCACACGGAGCCCTGTTCTTGGCCAGCCCTTTGGCATCCTACGTGACTGGCACAACCCTGGTGATGGATGGCGGATCCTGGATGACTTCTCCCAATCAACTGACAGCATCGCTGGGTACCCCTCCTTCTCCTCACCTCTAGGTGATGGTGCCCTTTAGAATGCAGTTAGAGGGGCAATCTGAGGGATCCTGAGGCAGTATGAGGGAATCCTTGCACCATCCATCCCATAGTCTACAGTGAGGGTGGGTCTCTACTTGTACAGTCTAGCAGCCAATGAGGGTAAACCATTCACAGGCTAGAACTTCCTAATCATCAAGTTCATTGTCAGCTGACTGTAAAGCTCTTTTTTTGTGTGTTTAGACACAGAGGGCCGGATCTAGAGTTGAGTGTACGGCAGCTGATGTGACATTTCTCTACTGCACATGCTCAGAACTGAAGCGCACACAGTCACGGCCCATTCAGATCTAAGCGTAACTTAGGCGAGTACGTCCGATCCAGAGGCGAATGCAGACGTAAAAAAAGGACTGTTTATGTAGTCACAGGTCAGGTCTGAGTCCAAGGGGCTCATTTTGTCACATTACACTTAGCTGCTGTGTTGCCCATACACTTTGTGCCGCAATTGCTTGCAATCCAATGGCATTGTTGTGTGTCCTTTTGGATCACACTCAGTCCGCTCCGCTTTTGCTATGTTTCGTGACGATACCTGTGAGTCTATGGATCAGCCCTGGAGTAAGAGGTTTATTCTGAGCTAGAAGCTAAACACATAAAGGGATTAAATTTGGTAGAAATTTTTTTTGCAGTCCGTGGCGTACAAATTGATTTTATTTTGTGGCTTCCGAAAAAAACCTGCATAAAATACTAATCTTCCATTTTAAACTGCATTTTATATTTGAGCTAGGACAGGTCCCCTCTTGACTGCAATATTCTGCCTATTAATTAAGCTACTAGCATGTTTTTTTGGAATGTGGGAGGAAGCCCACACAGATGCAGGGAGAACATACAAACTCCATACAGATCAAGCTTTCTCTGGGAATCGAACTCATGACCGACATGATGCTCAAGTGCTAACCACTGAGCCACCTTGTTCAAAATGAAAACAGTCTGGTTTATAAGAGCCGCCTTGGAGTCATACAGCCCCTTTTAAGCGGAATAACTACCAGTGTAGGGCCTGGGGGTAAAGGGAGATCCAGGGGCAGATGCCCGCCCTGTTCCCACAAAGGATATGTTGCTTCTGAAAGGGCCCAGCGATGCTGCTTTCTGTGCTTCTCCCACTATCATTTGCCTCTTCCACACACTTATAGCAAATGTTCCTAGGAGGACAGAGTGTGGTGCCCTGCTGAGGCAGAGTATCGACTGCTTGTTCCTTAGTGAAGCGGTAGATGGCCATCTTTAATTAGCCCATTTGTGGGACTGGCTTCCATTTTGGGTGAGCTTTCATATTAACTACATCCCTCAGAATGCACTGGGGGAGAAGGAAAAAGTCTGCGAAAAAAAAATGGCCACCAGTTCCACACATGGGCTACTTAAAGATGACCACCGTCATTTTCACTAAGAAATAGAGACCTTAGAGAAGCGTTATCACTGGACCTACTCCAAAATTGACCGCCCCGACCCTTTCCCTTCTTTTTTTATTTGTTTATTTTTTGTAAAGATACAGAGTGAATGCAGCACTGTAATACAGCTATGAACAGGTCATGGCCTATGAATTGCAAGTCATATTGTGCACTATGGATAGCTGATTGCACAATAGGACTGATATTGAGTCCTCAGGGACCAAGACTTACCTATTAGGCATATATTGGGGCTGTTCATTTGTTGTATATTGTCCTTGTCAGCATCACAAGAGCAGGTTGAAGGACTTTCAGAATGTTGACCAGTAGCGAGTGAAACCTCTTGTTGATGCCTCCCAGAATGGGGGTCTGCACCGCCTGATCTCTGTCTGTTTTCATTCACAGATCTTTGGTCTTCTGAGATGAAGAAAAGCAAATAAAATGGCTGCTGGGATTTCTCCGGCAGCACCCAATCAACACTAATTGCTCCCTTAGCAGCATTTTTTCCGTCCTTCCCCAGCTGGTGCGGTTGTTGTGTTCTGTGTTGGCGAGAGCAGTGGTGCTGTATTGTGATCTATACTGCTGGGTCAGTAAAAGGGGTGCAGACTGTAAATCAGTCTGAAGTGTCTACGCTTAGATAACAATTAATTAGTATTTTAGGCCGGGTCTGAGAGGCTGAGAAGTCACATGACGCCTATTTCAGTTTGGGGGAAGAATTATAGCTTCTTCTTTTTTTTTTAGAAAAATTTGTTAATAATTAAAATTGTATATTTCATTAATGAACAAACTGTGTGTTGCTGTATAGTGGTGTTGGCAGGGATGTAACTAAAGGGGTGCAAGGGATGAGGCTATTGGAGGAAAGGGGTAGATCTGTGGAAGTGGCTCCCCCTGCACTGTAAGCAAGCTGCCAGAGGCTGACAGCATAAACCAACACTGGACACTCCATGCATGAATGCTGAGAGCTGCTTTAAGCCTCAGAGGTTCTAACAGACTTAAGTAAGTGCTTGAAATGAGTTACTCCTGGGCTAAACCATGTTGATTGCAGGGGGAGTGAAGGTAATTGTGTTCTTTGCATGCAGGGATAGATCTTTGAATTGCTTACTGCACACAGATACTGACCAGCGTTACTATCACACTGTTATTTAGACTTGGGATAGGAAACATCACCTCTCAACTCTAATACTGTTTGTAACAGATGAAATATGACTCCCCTGCAATCACCATGGTTTAGCCCAGGAGTAACTCATTTCAAGCACTGACTTAAGTCTGGGTCCAGCCCAATGTACATAATCAGAATGGTCCATAATTCATAATAATAACAATGGAGAAGAATAGGTAAAGGAGTCCAACACTAACAAGGTACAGTGAGAAGTAGTTGTCTGTGTACAGAACATAAATGATTATAGAGATAGAAATGCCTCCAATGTCCTATTATAATACCAACCCACTTTTCCTAATCCCACTAAGCACCTCACGGCAATGCTTCACCCATTCTGGGTCCGTGGGAGTCCCTCCATCTACTAACCCTGATAGGAGAAGAGGGGTGATTGCTAAGTTGTACTGAGAGGCATAATAAATCAATATTCATCAAAATACTTGCTGGGATTAATATTATTAACACTTATTTATATAGTGCCACACATTGCAGTGTTTTCCAGAGATCATTAGATATTCACATCAGTCCCTACCCCTGTATACTAAGGACTCTAACTCACACACACTGGGATTAATTTTAATCCGCAGTCAACTAACCTACCAAGATGTTTTTGGAGTGTGAGAGGGAACCAGAGCACCCGGAGGAAACCCACACAGACACGGGGAGAACATACAAACGCCACACTCATCAGGTCTAGACCAGGAATCGAACACATGACCTCAGTGTTTTGAGGCACAAGTGCCACTCACTGAGCCACCATGCTGCCATCTGTGGACAATGTAAAAGCTGTGTACAGGATAGCAGACTCTGGGGAGTAGAATGACGGAACACTAACATCTGTCCCCAGTCCTGCCTGGCCCCGTCTGATCCCACCCAGCTAGAGTCAGTCAGCCAATATAATAAATATTAAGATGCCACTATTACTTTGTTCAGAAAACTTCAAGGATATTCACTGCCTCTGGACTGTTCATAATCTGGCCATACACTAAATGATCATCAGATTGGACTGATTTATAAAATGTATGCGTAAACCTGATTTTCCAAAATGTTGACAAAATGGAAAAACAAATGACCGAGTAAATCAAAACTGCTTGATTTACCTGATCGGCTAATTAGCAGGACCAGTTGGATCACTGGTAAATACGTTTAACCAGCATTAACCAGAAGCAATAAACCCTGTGTGTAATGCATGCATTAGCCACTAGGTGTCTACAGATCTCCACTTAGTTGTGGAATGTGTTTCAACCTGACGTTAAGTAAACTTCCCAGGCTCGTGTTTGTCTAGCTAAAATAATACGTTTTCGTCTGTTTTATTTGCAAACCTCCATTTTAAAAAAAAACAAATAAGTGACGTTTTAAGAAAAAACCTTAACCAAATATTGGTCCGGATTCACAGTTACGTAGTTTTCATCTTATGTACGTTGTTTTAAGAATTGAGCTATGATGTAGCTTATTTACGCTATCTACGTACCATTTCTGTACGTAGATTGCTTAAGCACGGTCTTTAGACCCTAGACCCTATTTACCCTCAATTTAGTTTGATATTTAGGATATCCTTATATTTACCCTTAGCATGTTTATGCTGTGTTACCTCTACCACCTCGAATGGGAGGCTATTCCACTCATCTATCACCCTTTCAGTGAAGTCATTTTTCTGCACATTTCCTCTGAATCTACCACCCTCCAGTTTATATTCATGTCCTCGTGTTCTATTACAACTCTTTCTTTGAAAAATGCCTCCTCCTCTAGCCGGTCTCCCTTCTCTGCTCCAAGCTATACATGTTTAGTTTCTCTAGCCTTACTTGGTATGTTGTGTGACAAATGCCATGGACCATTTTAGTTGCTCTTCTTTGCACAGTCTCTATTGTATTTGTGGAGATATGGCCTCCAGAACTGAACACAGTATTCTAGGTGAGGTCGTACCAACGATCTATAAAGGGGCATCACTACTTCTCTCTTTCTGCTACTAATTCCTCTCCCTATGCAACTAAGCATATGGAAAGGTTAGGGTTAGGGCTTAAGGGGAAGTTTAGAGTTAGGCTATAAGAAGGGAGGGTTAGGGCTTAAGGGGAAGGTTAGAGTTAGGCTATAAGAAGGAAGGGTTAGGGCTTAAGGGGAAGGTTAGGGTTAGGCTGTGGAACAAGGAGGTTTAGGGTTAGGGGGTCAATAAGGGGAAGGTTAGAGTTAGGCTATAAGAAGGGAGGGTTAGGGCTTAAGGGGAAGGTTAGGCTGTGTGAAACTGGGGATTAGAGGAGGGTTAAGTTTAAAGACTTACCTGGCAGCACAGAAATCTTTGCAACTCCAGGGGGTCACAGCACCGCCACTTTCTAAAATGGAGACTGATGGCAGTTGACAGCAGTCACCATTCAGCTGCTGTACGATAGTCTGTCGCAAAACATATCACCGTTCCGATAAACCACATCCAAAATCACACTCTATGTTGTTACGATGTTAGACAAATGCGGGTAGTGTGCACGTAAGCACGACCGTCTGTATGACATATCTGCAACGTGTGTACGGAGACACAATTGTTTCAGCAGATGGTGAGGAGAGATGATGATCTCAGATCTGCTGG
Organism: Limnodynastes dumerilii; assembly: GCA_011038615.1. Classification (NCBI taxonomy): domain Eukaryota; kingdom Metazoa; phylum Chordata; class Amphibia; order Anura; family Limnodynastidae; genus Limnodynastes; species Limnodynastes dumerilii. The sequence goes on along the minus strand of WWET01000645.1, from coordinate 110,142 downwards.
TAAATTGCTATAATGTGTGCACGAGAATCAGCTGCTCATCAGGGCTTGCAATCCTCTGTGACATTTTAAGAGCCATCAGGTCTCCTGCATGATGGTATAGGTGTGTGTCCAGCTTTAGACAACATCTCTGTTATGTGTATTGTGTTGGTTTGAACAATGGCACAGGACAATGGCATGATTTAGCGCTCCTTGGAATGTTGATTCCTAGTACAGGTGTTGCCTCCCAGCAGCAAGTTCTATTCCCTAGGAAAGTCTGCCACTGGAATCTGGCAGTGTTAGGCTTAGCTGTTAGCTAACATTGGGACTGTTGCCTGATATTGTGGCACTATGTAGTACTATGGTTGTTATCAGCATTATGGGAAATGTAGTCCTGAGGTGGGAGCAGATACAGAGTTTAAAAATAAAACGTAAAAAAAAAAGTGGAATATTACAGCTGGACAAAACCATGTTAAATTGCTGGGGAGGTAAATTTCATCTGTTGCAGACTTTACACCTGTTTTACCTCTTATTTTCAAAGTCTGAATCCTATCATGATTAATAACCAACATTGCAGACGCGCTTTACTAAACTGCGGATTTGGAAAAGTGGAGATGTTGCCTATAGCAACCAATCAGATTGTAGCTCTCAGTTTCCCATGACATACTAGAGAATGTAAACTAGATCTGATTGGTTGCTATGGGCAACATCTCCACTTTTCCAAACCCGCCGCTTAGTAAATCTGGCTCTTTGTGTCTGTTCTAGTGGTCTCCAGTTTTATGTCCTCTAATACAGTCTATGGTCCAGTTATCCATTAAGACAAAATAACCAATAATTTTAGGTAAACGGCATCGACAAATGAGAAAAACGTGAGACAAGCAATTCATATTTAAGGCAGGAAGACATAATATGTTGAAGCTCTTAACCACTTTCCGGCAGAGCTTCTTCGAGGCCTTGTATATCGTCGCACACAATGAACATGTGACTATGCTGCTATTTGGGAAAGGCAGAAAAACCCTTTCAGCTGCCAGCAGAGAAAGTGTAATGCTAGTTAAGCCTTAATTATTTTAGGGTGTGTCAGTACTAATTATGTTGGCTTTGAGTTTATGCAGAGCACGTCTGTAGCCCAAAGTGTGACATAGCAAATATCTCTGTCTCTACATTCTCCCCCATTCTCCCTCTCCTTCTTTCTTTCCCTCCGGCCCCCTTTCTCTTACACTTTGGGGGCTCATACATTGAATACACAACTGTTGATGGTATAAATTGCGGTTTGTTTGTTTTTTTGCACGGTGAGTGATGTGCTGATGTTGGCCTTAGTTTATTAATCGGTGTGTTTCTACAATTCAGCTGGGTACAAAATTTCCCACAATCCCATTTTAAAAATAAAGATGTACTACACAACTTTTAGTTCTGACAAACATGCCCCCCCCCTCGCACTGTAAGCAATATGTCAAAGGATGACAGCTTAAACCAGCGCCCGGCACTCCATGTATGAGTGTATGTGTATTTATAGCGCTGTAGCGCTCAGCACTCATACATGGAGGGCCAAGCGCTGTTTTAAGCTGTCAGCCTCTGACAACTCGTATCAGACAATGGTCCCGCCCTCAGTCCCACCAGGCTCTGCCTAGTCCTGCCTTTCCATATTCGAGCCCTGTCTCCTTGCCACGGGGCTCTCAGTCTGTCACTTTCTACTCCTCTGTTTTCCCCCATTTTGTTTACATTACTTCATTTGATCGCTAAAATTGGAAAGTTTATAAGATGCAATCATATAATGCCTTGTACTTTGCAATGGTCAGGCATGATCGCTGCAGAGTCCACACTAAATGTGGGTACACATTGGAATTTTTGTAACAATCCGACGTCTTTCCTGTGATTAGGTCAGGATTCTGCACCTGATATTTGTACTGTCCACACGATTCCCCCGCGGCAGCGCTCAGTACTTAACAGTAAGAAAGAAGAACCAGACATCAGACATTGTTGATCTTGAAAATTAGCAGCTCCCAAAAATCCAATGCCACGATGTGATGTCGCTGCAGATGATTCTGCAGCATTGTGGGATAGTGCCCATTGCTAAGACGTTGCAGCGATCTGACTACTGTCATGTGATCTGCATCATTATCGTTCGATAACCCCCCTTCAGTGTGTACCCAGCTTTATACAATCTCGCTGCAACCACTGGTTTATGGTGGGTTCGCAATGATAATGGTTAAAAAAACATCCGGTGTTACCCAGCTTTACACATGATTCATTATTGGGGAAAAACGCTATTGTGACAGCTTAAGGCATATCAATAAACACCTGGACCTATAAATAGTTGGCATCAGCATGACGTCACTCATAGCATCTATGCACCCGCGTTAACAACAGAAGTGGAGTGAGCTTTCTAAAAAGGTGCATATGTATATGTCAATATAACCGCCATTCCACTCATTATGCGTTGGCCTGTTTTAACTATATTCCAACACTCAATCAGGCCCTAGATGTCAGAAACATCTGAGCATCAATTATATGTGACCCACTGTTTTATGTAGATGTCGCCTCCAGGTGCTGTCCTATGGCTGCAGCTGAACAGCTTATAATACTCACAGCTCGCAGGAAAGTAGGAAGTTCTATAACTGAATAGAATTCTATGACAACGAATCAGAGTGACAGCTTTGTGATAATGAGCTTTTATATGTTTGTTTACGTGTATATTATTTTAGTCATTATTAGGTTTCCTTCTGTCCTAGGTGTAAAAGAAAGAGAATATGACACAAGTTAGTAGGTATAAACATAGTACTTGTGTCATTGTCCTTGTGTTATTCACATGTAAGCTGGTTACCAACAGAGGCGGCCATGTTGAGCTGAGCTACTTTTTATCTCTCTGTGAATCCATTGGTTCAACGCACAAAATGGCTTCCTCATCCTCATAGGTGACTGTTACTATGTTAAAGCTGACTGTGTTGTAGGTTTGCAATCCTCTTCAAATACAGTGCCAACGCAACATAAAGAAGCACAACATGCATGGATAGCTCTTAAAGATGATCTAGTTATAAAAAATATTTAGTATCCATAGATGTTTTGCAGCAAATGCCAAATAAGAAGCCATTTACAGCCCAGAAAAGGGCTTGAGCTTTCCTCCATCTTGAAGCTGGGAATCTTTGCTCCCCCTAAAAATTATGAAAACACATTTCACACGCTGTAATGAAAGGCTACACACAGAACAATTACTCTTTAATGTAAACCATAAATGAGGCAAAAAGTGAAAATGTTTTAAATTAAATAATGAACATTTAAGAGTCTTTGGACCGGATTCTCGCCTAAGTATTTCGTCTTGCAAGTGTAGTTATAAGTGTATGGGTTCTACACAGGCGTAGTAACTTTTTTACGCTNNNNGTGCCTGAGCTTTCCTTCATCTTGAAGCTGGGAATCTTTGCTCCCCCTAAAAATGAAAACACATTTCACACGCTGTAATGAAAGGCTACACACAGAACAATTACTCTTTCATTTAAACCATAAATGAGGCAAAAAGTGAAAATGCTTTAAATTAAATAATGAAAATTTAAGAGACTTTGGACCGGATTCTCGCCTAAGTATTTCGTCTTGCGAGTGTAGTTATAAGTGTATGGGTACTACGCATGCGTAGTAACTATTTTACGCTATAGGAAGTTGGACTATTGATATAATGTTGAAGTAAACATATATATATATATATATATATATATTTAAGCAAATAGGAAAGATTATGAATCGATATAGGAAGGAATATGTATTTTTTAAAGCGATCTGGTCACATAAAAGGGCCTTAGCATGCTATGCCTGAAATTATATGTACGCCTGAGTGTATCTGGCATCTAAGTCATAGTTGACAGAAAATCCTTCATTTTACAGGAACCAGGGCAGGACTGAATAATTGATGTGACATGTTAGTTAATTCAGGTTGGTTAAATTGTAAAATGTGGGAAAACTGCTGAATATGTAATATTATACCAGCAGGCACATTAAACAAGTGTAAACAAACAAATCTGACTTCTGCACAGAAAGGAGCTTAGGGCCACAGGGGACTACGTTGAGGGCCACATCTTGTTCATCATTGTTAGATTGAAGATTAATCAAAGATGGCTTTGGTGCCTTAGGCTAAATGTTATATTACAGTCAATTCTGTTACCAACCTGCTGGGCACATTGGCGCCTATTTGTTGTATGCCATGGGCTGATGCTGACGTTACCACCTATATGCTAATTTACAGGTATATTGCAAAAAAAATGGTAACTATTTGATATATATTTTTATTCAAAAAAACAACCTGTTTAATATATGTAAAAATGGAATAATACACAAAATATAATTGTAATTGTTTACATTTGCACAGGATGGAATGTGTGTGAGCAGCTCAGGTAGTTGAACTTTACATTAACTTGACTTCTTCAGGGAAATGACGCAATGGAATATACAGCTTAATATACAGCTGCTCTACTTGTAATAGCAGGTGTTATTTCCCAAATACACAGCATGCAATACCTCAGTGACATGTTCCAGGGCCCTGCCTCTGGTTACATTTTGTCATTTAAAGTGCAGTTCTGTGTGAAAACCTGCAGTAAATACATCTACACCATGCAGTTTTGGAGGAAAGCAGTTAAATGGTTACTGCTTCTCCACAATCCCTTTCCGCCTCCATATCCATTATTTCTCTCTCTCCCCATCTTTGGTAAGAGAATGTCTTCCCCCCCCCTTCTTCCCCTCCTTAACTGTCACCCTGCATTCTCCTCCCTCAATTGTTACTCTACCCCCTTATTATATCACAGTGATAAAATGTATCCTAATTAATGGTCCTATTTTTATCAGCTTAAATAAAAGCAACCATGCACAACCCCCCATCCCCCATATATTTACAGCATACAGCCGTCTAATGTGTATCTAGCACTTTGTAGCCTGCGCCCCTTGATGTGTGCACCCTAAATCTGCATGCACCCCCCATTCTCTAGCACCCCAATCTTAACCCTCTTCACCCCTATTTGGCAGCTTTATCAGACCCCAGTGTGTAAGACATCTCCTCTCTCCTGCCCATACATCACATACAGCCTGCTCCTTCCTCTCCCCCATCCATCAGACACCCCCTCTCGCTCCTCCCTTTTCTCCCAGCCTTCCCTCTCAGTATCCTGCAGTCTGGCGGATGGAGAGTCGCTGGATCTTCGATTGTCGCCCTCTGGACACCCCCAAATCGGTACCTTGGGCCCACCCGGCGCCGCTGTGACCCTTCCACCTGCCCAGCAGAGGGTCTCGCTCTCTCACTCTCTCTCCGCAGCGATCCACTGCATCGCCCCTGGCCCCGGGGGCTTCTCCGATTGCTGGATCTGCACCTTGCATGGAGCATTAGAGGCTGCAGCCTGGATTATTATGGTGGCCCCCCGGGACAGGTGAGGGCCATTTGCTGTGATTCCCGTTTTGCAAAGCAGCAGATAATGGAATATGGCAGAGAACACTGGATGAGGAGGACATGATGTGAGATCCGGATCAGAGACCACCAGATACTCCTTGCAAACCCCCTCCCCTGGACCTTCATCCTGCTTGGACTGATGAGGATGGAAGGGGACCCTCATTTGACTGCCTGGGGTGTCATGAGGGGCAGTTTGGAAACGGATGACCTGAGGGGGCGAGCTATAGACCTGATCTCCTCCCCCCAGCAGGTGGTAGGGGGCTATTTTCTAATGGGGTCGGAGGATAAGGTATGTGTGTCCCTACAGCCCAGACCAGAAATACAAGATGAGCAGGGTGACTTCATGCCGGCTCCACTCCCACTGCTGTCCCAGTGTGATGAATCCTTGGCACGGCCCCCGGGGGCAGCAGAGGGGCACTGCCAGTCTCTCTGCCCTACTGACCACTGGGCGGTGGAAGAGAATGGTAAAGTCACTCTTTGTACTTTGAATTTATCCCAGGAGTCAGCACAAAATTCTTTGTCTCCTGTTTTTCATCCTCATATGTTTGATCAAATGCCTCCTCTTATAAATGTGCCATCTGATAATACCCAAATGCCTCTGTGCCCAGCTCCCTTTAGCCAAGAATCTGACCATTATCTTGCTTCTGAAATGAATTTGACTCATGGAGATCACCTGTCACCAGATTACCTTGTAGATGTCCACCAAATGCTCCTTCCTGAACCCCCTCTATTGCATAAATCCGACCAGTTAGATGCTCATCAGATACCTGTGCCTATTAATAGTTTATCATCAGATGTAAACCATATGCTGCAGTTATCTTGCAACATGCTCCAAGGTACTGAATTAAAGCCCTTATCATTTGACTATATACCACTTGCATCTGACCAAATTGGCCCTGATTCATGTCTACCTCTTAAAATTGACCAGTCTTTTTTTTATGAACCCTCTTTAATCCCTAACACTGAACAATTGCCCCAGTCTGACTCCCATTTAGACCCCTATTTTGACCCTTTTCCTCAGTGTGAAACTTATTTCAACCCCTACGCTGAGAATTTGCCTAAAGCTAAATCCTTTTTGGCCTATGGCAATGAATGTTTGCCCAACTCTGAATGCTTTATAAACGATGCCACTGACCAGCTGACCCAGTCTGAAACTAGTATCAGCTGTTTAAATCCTGGCTCTGGATCCTGTTTAGACCATGACACTGATCGGTTGCCATTACATGAACCTGGACCCCATACTGAATCCTGTTTGAGTCTAGACAGAAACAACTTGCCCAAATCTAAATCCAAATTGTATTGTGACTCTAGACTGATCATTTCATCTGAATCCAGTTTAGACCGCAACACAAAGCAGCAGGCCCATTTTGAATCTCAAACGAACCCTGACCCCAAACAGTCTGAAAGTGATTTATATATGTATGATAAGACTCAGTCTGAATCCTCTTTAGATTCTGAAAGTGTAGTTTTAGCTGATACATTTTTTGCCTTTGATCTTGACCGGTTTCCTCAGGTCGAATCCTGTTTGGACAAAAAGACTGACCCGTTTTCTCCAATTAAATCTTGTTTGAGTTCTAAGCTGGTGACTCATTCTAGACCATTTTTGGATTTGGACTCAGACAACTGGCCCCAGTCTAATTTTACTTTGAACCCGGACATTGGACAATTAGTACAGTCTGAAACGCATTTGGATTCTGATATGAAAGAGTTGAACCTTACAGGAAATTTTTTGACTTTCCAGACTGAATCCATTTATAACCCCAAGATTGACCAGCTTCCCCAAAGGGAATCTTGTTTGAACCCTAAACCTGAGCATTCGTCCCTCTCAGAAATCTGCTTTCACAATGGCCATATACCCCAGTCTAAAACTTATTTCGACATAAACACTGAACAGTTGTCTTACTCTGAATCTTTTTTGAACCATGTTTCCATACAGAGTCCTCAGGCTGAGTTGTCTAAATTACCCTTAGACCAGTTTTCCCTGTCTGAAACGTTTTTGGCCCATAGCAATGACCAGATTCTTCAATCTGAATCCTTTTTGACTTCTGAACCTGATAATTTGCTGTTGATTGAACCCTCTGTTCTTTTTGTTGCTGATAAGACGACTTTTTCAGAAGATAGTGTGGACACAAATGTTTTGCCCAAATATGAATCTGATGTGGCATCTTCTGATAATGACTATTTGTCCAAGGTTGTATCTTGTTTGAACACTGACCATTTGCCCCTCTGTAAATCTGTTTTGGATCTTGACTCGGATCAGTTGCCTACCAGAGAATCTTGTTTGAACCCTGATTGTGACCAAATACCTCAGTCTGGATTGTGCATGGACCATGGCTTTGACAGTTTTCTGATGTCTGAATCCTGTTTGGACACTGACAGTGACCAGTTGACTAAGTCTCAATCCTATTTGGATCTTGATGGTGAGCAGTTGACTTTGCCTAGATCTAGCTTAGACCCTGGTTGTGACCAATTGCACAAGTCTGAATCCTGTTTAGATCCTGGCTGTGACCAATTGCCCAAGTCTGAATCCTGTTTAGATCCTGGCTGTGACCAATTGCCCGAGTCTGAACCCTGTTTAGAGCCTGGCTGTGACCAGTTGCAAGAGTCTGAATCCTGTTTAGACCCTGGCTGTGACCAATTGTCTGAGTCTGAATCCTGTTTAGACCCTAACAGTCTCCAATTTCCCAAGCCTGAATCCTGTTTAGATCCTGACTGTGACCAATTGTCCAAGTCTGAATCCTGTTTAGACTCTGACAGTGACCAATTGCCTGAGTCTGAATACTTTTTAAAACCTGACTGGGACCAATTGCTTGAGTCTGAATCTGGTTTAGTTCCTGAGAGTGAGAGATTACCTGAGTCTGAATCCTGTGTAGACCCTGACAGTGACCAATTACCTGAGTCTGAATCCTGTGTAGACCCTGACAGTGACCGTTTGCTCGAGTCTGAATCCTGTTTAGAAATTGTGTTTGACCAAGTGCCCAAGTCTGAATCCTGTTTGGACCTTGATGGTGAACCATTGCCCATTTCTGTATTTCTTTTAGACCCTCTCAGTGACCAGTGGATTGAATCTGAATCCATTTTAGACCCTGGCAGTGACCAATTGCCTGACTCTAAATTTCATTTAGACCCTGGCAGTGACCAATTGCCTGAGTCTGAATCCTGCTTACACCCTGGCTGTGACCAATTTCCTGAGTGTGAATCCTATTTAGACCCTGACAGTGACCGATTGCTCGAGTCTGAATCCTGTTTAGAAATTGTGTTTGATCAAGTGCCCAAGTCTGAGTCCTGTTTAGAAATTGTGTTTGACCAAGTGCCCAAGTCTGAATCCTGTTTGGACCTTGATGGTGAACCATTGCCTAATTCTGTATTCCTTTTAGACCCTCTCAGTGACCAGTTGATTGAATCTGAATCCATTTTAGACCCTGGCAATGACCAATTGCCTGACTCTAAATCCCATTTAGACCCTGGCAATGACCAGTTGCCTGAGCCTGAATCCTATTTAGACCCTGACAGTGACGCTGATGAGGAACATTTGCTTAAGTCTGAATCCTGTTTAAATTCTTTCAGTGATCTGGTGCGTAAAACTGAATCTTGTTTAATTCCTAGGTGTGACTTGTTGCCGATGTCTAAACTGTGCTTGGGCCCAGAAATTGATCTGGTGCCAAAGTATGAGTCTTCTTTAGTTCTCAATATTAATCAGTTACCTGAGTCAAAATCCTGTTTGGATCAGTTGTGTGAATATGAATCCTATTTAGATGTATTGAATGACCAACTGACCAAGTCTGAATCCTATTTGGATCCTGACTGTGAAAAATTGACTTTCATTGAATCTTGTTTAGACCCTGACGTTGAATTGTCTGGATCTTGGATAGACTCTTACAGTGACCAATTGGCCAAGTCTGAATGCTGTTTGGACCATGATAGTGACCATTTTTCTAAATCTGAATCGTGTTTATACTCTGGTGAAAAGTTGCCCAAGTCGGAATCCAGTTTGGATCCTTGTAGTGACCAGGTGCCCAAATCTGAATCTAGTTTGGATCATTATAGTGACCAGGTGCCCAAGTCTGAATCTAGTTTGAATCATTATAGTGACCAGGTGCCCAAGTCTGAATCTAGTTTGGATCATTATAGTGACCAGGTGCTCAAGTCTGAATCCTATTTAGACTATAATAGTGACCAGTTGTCTGAGTCTGAATCCTGTTTATACCCTGATGGTGAACAGGAGCACAAGTTTGAGTCCAGTTTGTTACCTGTTAGTGAGCAGGTACCCAAGTCTGAATCCAGTTTGGGTCATTGTAGTGAACAGGTGCCCAAGTCTGAATCCAGTTTGGATCATTGTAGTAAACAGATTCCCAAGTCTGAATCCAGTTTGGAACATTGTAGTGAACAGGTGCCCAAGTCTGAGTCCAGTTTGGATACTGAGAGTGACCAGTTAACCATGTCTGAACCCTTGACTAATGACTCAGTGCACCCTCTGCCTGAATGCTTTGTGGTCCCCCACACCAGCAAGTTAAAATGGTTTTACCCTTCTGACCATGTGTCTGAATGCCTTTTGGATCACAATACTGACCAAGTGCCCCAGTCCCAATCTTATTGGACCTATAACTCTGATGAAATCTCGTTGAGTGAACCTTCAGAAGAACCTGGTTCCGTTCAAGCTTTGACAACTGACCTTCACCAGTCCCCACTGCAAGATGCATGTCTTGGAAAAGACTATTTGGTATTGTCAAATACTAGGAGCTTAAAAAGAATTGATCAGTTGCCCTTGTCTGATTCCACGGTGGCATCGAACACTTCCCATTTGCACATGGCTGTATCATTTGTAGCACCCAGTACTGACCATTTGCCTCTGTCTGAATCCTCTGTGGCAAGTAATATTGACTGGTTGTCCTCCCATGAATCATCATTTGTGGCACCAAGTTCTGTGGAGTTGCCTCTCTTTAAATCATTGGACTCTGATACTGATCTGCCTAATGCAACATTTTCCAAAGAAGACCTTGAAGAATTCCAATTTCCTTGGGACTGGACCGAAAGCTTAGACCAGAAGGACTTTGCTGGGGTGAGCTTAGCTTGTGAGATCGACCAGTGTTTGAATTCATCTCCAGTTAACTCTGGAAAGCAGCTCAATGAATTGGAAGACTGTTTTTCAATATTTCGTTTGGATAGTCCCCAAAACTCTACCAGCGAGACCCCTAACACAGACCAAGTTACCCTTTCGGATGACTTATTGTCTCTTTGCGATGTTTTCTCACATTTACAAGCCAATGAGTTGACACAACCACAAAACGACTGTGAACAACTTTTTTGCTTTGCAGATAAATTAACCGAGTCTATAATAGATGATGAATTACGATCCGAACAGTTGCGTTTTATTGAAGAAGAAACAGTCTTGTCCCATGCTCCAGATCCTATAAATAAGCAGTCGTTCGTTATTCCTTCTAATGATCAAATAGACAGAAAAGATGAACAGTTATCCTATGATATTTCAAACACAGACTGTAAAGCTAACCCAATTTCAGAAAATAGGGTAAAATGCCATCTACCTTGTACCACCTTTGATGGTGCCAACTCTCAGTTTGAACACAACAGTTTTGAAGAAGACCAGTGTTACTCTTATTGCTTGGACTTATTGTTTGAACCAGCCTGGGCACAAAAGGGAATGGACGACTTACCAACCAGTCCACCCAATGGACCATCTGATATCAACCCGTTATTTGATCCTATAAATAAGCAGTCATTCGTTATTCCTTCTAATGATCAAATAGACAGGAAAGATGAACAGTTATACTATGATATTTCAAACACAGACTGTAAAGCTAACCCAATTTCAGAAAATAGGGTAAAATGCCATCTACCTTGTACCACCTTTGATGGCGCCAACTCTCAGTTTGAACACAACAGTTTTAAAGAAGACCAGTGTTACTCTTATTGCTTGGACTTATTGTTTGAACCAGCCTGGGCACAAAAGGAAATGGACGACTTACCAACCAGTCCACCCAATGGACCATCTGATACCAACCCGTTATTTGATAGTGAGACCTTTGATAATGTGTCTAACCCTTTGCCTCATTGTGACATGTCACAGTCGAATTCACAAGTGGGTGAAATGGAGTCGTGCCTTGAAAAGGTACAACTATCATCTACTTATATCTCGGACGTCAATATCTTGCCTCCATCTCAATCAGATGCACCCATTAACTGTTGTGTGTTGGCTCAGCGCAGTCCACTTTCATCCATTAAGGTGGAATCCTCTTCCTTGGATTTACTCAATGAACCAACAGAATTCGAAGATACTTTGGTTACAGACACCTTGACTTTCATGGTTGACTCTTTTGAAAACACACCACTTGACATGTGTAAGTCATCTCTCCCTGTATCAAACACCTCCTTCCAGATTGTGGAATTACCTCCATGGAATGTAAACGAAAAACAGGTTTTGTTAAATTCAAATTCTTCTTCTGATCTCAGCCAGTTGAACAGAGCTTCTCCTGACCACTCTACTGAATCGGGTCCACTTGTTCCATCACCTCAGCCAATTTCCAGGGTAGAGCCCACTTCCTTGCCGCTGAGTCATACGGGTTCCCCCTTGGAAAATATCCCATTGTTGCCCTGTGACCTCCACCAGCTTGACAACACACAGGATTCAGCCCCAGCACCTATGCCGCACAGGGAGGGTGACCCGTTGTTCGGTTTTTCTCTGGACAATGACTCTCCTTGTTCTGGGGATGAGCTGGCCCGTCTCCGAGCTGTGTTCGAAGCTCTGGATAGAGATAAAGATGGCTTTGTGAAAATGGAGGACTTTATACAGTTTGCAACAGTATATGGAGCAGAGCAGGTAAGAAAAAAAGCCTTCATTTTAATATTAAATATTTACAGATGCTTTGACATTTCCCAAGATACAAAGTTAGTGAAAATGAACTCATGCAGCTATTGTTTGAACTATAGATTCAAAGATTAGAATGGAACATTTTCTCAGAATTATGTCAACAAGTGCGTCTTTTGACCAATAACATTTATAATTTGTTACCTCCTTGTGATAAACAAGAATCTGGCATGAGGATCTGCTCCTTCCTGTTTAAAAATTGCACTTTTTAATGGTATATTTACTGAGACCTCCAAACAGGCAAAAGTGGGGGTGTTGCCCATACTAGCCAATCAGATTCCAGCTATCATTTATCTTAATACATTCTATATATGAAAGCTTGATTCTGATTGGTGCAAGTCATACACAGTAAACAATTAAAGAAAAACACAAAGTCTTTGTATTGGATTCACAATTTACTAAAAGACCTTAAACTGCTGCTGTGTGGGGGTGGGGTTCACTTATGTCACTGTTAAAAGCAAGTTAATTAATTAATTATATATATATATTTTTTTATTTTATATTAAGGTTTACCTGACACTCCACTCCCCTCACCTCCATACTTCCTGCAAAAGGGTGTTGGCTGTGTGAGTATAGTAAACACAGGAGAGGGACAGAAAGTAATCCCCTTTCCCTGACCTCACAACCTATATACCAAGTATAGCCAGATTTACTAAGCTGCGGGTTTGGAAAAGTGGAGATGTTGCCTATAGCAACCAATCAGATTTTAGCAGAATCTGATTGGTGGATATAGGCAACATCTCCACTTTTCCAAACCCGCAGCTTGGTAAATCAGGCCCCAGGTATTGTGAAACATCAGCAAGGACATAGCTGATACCGGGCATGATAGGACTTATAGTTTTACAACACCTAGAGTGCCAAAATCTGTCTAGGACTATATCATACCCTCCAACATGACCCATTCCATTAGGTACAAAATACTCTGCTCCTCAGTTTCCAACTGTCAGTTACTATGGCAACCACCTTTGCTGAAGAGGCAAATAGTTTTAAATATCTGTTAATTCATTTAAACCAGGTGAGTGACAGTTGGAAGCTCAGGAGCGGATTAAATTGTACATAAGGGAATGGGTCATGTTGGAGGGTCTGCTGTATACAGGAAGTAGAGAAAGTCATAGCGTTTTCTACTTTATTCAGATTTTGTAGATTAGTGTTGATACTATGGGCCTGAGATACAGTTGTGCGTATTTTGTTGGTACAGGTTTGTACACGCAATGCATATGCAATTAGCAAGTGTACATTTTTGTATAGTGCCTCCATCAGGGGGGGAGGGGGGTCTGGTGCCGATCCTCAGCTCTCCTGCAGCATGTATCGGAGGTAGGAGACGGATAAGTCTCTGTCACCAGTCTTCTACCAGTCTCCTAGGGAGTGGGGTTGCTTACCTTTCGGAGCACCGTGTTCAGTGCTCCGGGGTTTGATTGCTATGCCTCATCAAGGCATAAGCAGTCGATATCCCAGCCAATTCGGAACTGGCTGGGAACAAACAGCCCTATCGAAATCAGGCCGTTCGCTAAGGGGACCCACACTCGTACGCAGATACCTGCCTGTAAGCTTAGAAATGTTGCAGTACAATACATACAGTGTGCGCTGAACGCTGATTTGGGTAATATGACTAAAATGTAGTAGATGTAAAAATTTCAGTCTCTTAAGCTCCACTGACATCACTGGCTCTTTCCAGGCTGGTGAAAATGTTCATGATCTGTTTCTCAGTTCATTTATTGCTCCCTTGTGGTTGGTAATTGGATAGAGAATGTCTGTGTGATGATGCAGATAAATCCATTTGATTGGCTGTCCCAGTAATGTCATTCTCTATGTGTTGCTTTGCATGATTGCCAAGCAGCTAATATCCGCTTTGGTAATCCATTATCAACGCTCTGCAAATTATAATTTGTTTAGAAATAAATTGTGGAAATCTCCATAATCCATTCTATGCAGAGTAAACTGTAAATAATCCCAGCAGAGATGGACACGTTAGGGATGATTTATTAAAGCTTGTGACTGTTGACATATTGGCGGATTTTTGTTCACATGGTTAAGCTATGGAACCAATTCTGAGTTTTTGCTGAGTGGATTCGCGGATCTACTGTTCCAGCGGCGTGCGTCCTATCCAGAGTTACGAAAGTCGCAATCCTGGATAGGACGCTGTAAAAATCAGCGCTCGTTTGAAACACGCAAACAGATTTGTATGCACAGAGGCGTTGAAGAAGGCAGAGAAGTTGAAGTGCCACATTCTATACAAGTTTCCATGTTTTGTTTTGTTTTTATATTTATTTTTTATTTATAGTCAAATAACACCTTTTAAAAATATATATCCTTAGTCTAAAAAATATGCCTGTGATTATGGTATGACAATTATACGTTGATATTCCTGCTTTAAAAGAAAAGTAGTGTAGTGTATGACCAGAAATGTATTTTAAAAAGTAATCCATTTTTAAATATGATCATTTTAAAATTTTAACATGTGTATAGAAATATAAACAAACAAAAAGGTGTGCTCAGTCGTAGAATTAGAAATTGTTCAGGTTATTAATCCAGGTCAATAATTGCACCAGAAATGTTTAAAGTAGAAATATGGGGCCTGATTTACACCTAAGAAGCAAAGGGTTTTTACTCTCCCCGATACCTGCTACACTTTGCTGTGCTTCCCTGGTTAGTGTTAGGAATTAAGATAAGGGTCAGGATTATTGTAATGTCGAACAAAGTAGATTTCAGTATTACAATATTCTATCAGGTAGATATCAGGATTATGTCCCTTGTGCCTCAGTGCTGAGGTCGTGAGTTCGATTCCCGGACTATGCCTCGTCTTTGTGGAGTTTGTATGTTCTTCTCGTGTATGCGTGAGTTTTCTCCCACATGCCAGAAACATACTGGTAGGTTGGCTGCTGACTATATTAAACCTAGTGTGTGTGTATGGGTATATGTGCTCCAAAAGGGACTGATGTGAACGTCTAATGTTCTCTGTAAAGTGCTTCGGACAATTTGTGGCGCTATATAAAAAATCGTTAATAATAGTAATAATAGCACAGTTGACATTAAAGTGTCGGAAGGTTGACTGTTGGCATTTAGACCAGTGCTCGAAGTGGGCCGATATGCGGTGGTATGGCATACCGGCACTTCTAGCACTGACTGTGAGACAGCTCTGAGTAATAATACAGCTTCTCATAGGATTGTAAGATTCCATGAGCGGCTGTATTTTTTACTCAGAGCGGTCTCACAGAGGACCACTGACAAGACCGCTGCCGCCTGTTGACAGATCTGGCTGTGCTGTGCTGTGCTCAGCCGCAGCTCTGGTAATAGACGCAAGCGTGACCTAAGGTCATGTGAGCGTCTTTAGACTGCAGAGCTTGCGCCGCGGAGGAGAGAGCCGGAAGACACAGGAGAAGGTAAGTTTATTAGTTGGTTTAAAAAGTAGTTTGGGAATGGGGATTTGTAATGGGGGATTGGGAAGCTGGACTGGAAAAGGGCAATAGGGCTAAATGGACACACAAAGGGGCAGTAATTCTCGCTGGACACAAAACAAGGAGCAATCAGGCTGGGTGGAAACAATGAAGGTGGGGAGCAATAAGGCTGGCTGAACAAAGGAGTGGCAATAAGGCTTAATAAAGAGGGGGCTATAAGGCTGAGTGGACACATAGAGGGCAATAAGACTTGGTAAAGTGAAGAAGGGGGCAATAAGGCTGACTGTACACAAAGTGTGTGTAAGGTGGGGAGCAATAAGGCTGGCTGAACACAGGAGGGGCAATAAGGCTTGATTGACACTCATAAAGAGGGACTACAAGACTGGCTGAACATATAGAGGGGACAAACAAGGAGGGGGCAATAAGGCTGGCTGGGTACAAATAAAGAGGGGGGCAATACGACTGACTGGACCCAGGAGTAGGGGCAGTAAGGCTGGGTGTACACAGAGGGGGCAATAAGACTGGGTAAAGTGAAGGAGGGGGCAATAAGGTAAACTGCACACAAAGTGGGGGGTAATAAGGCTATTTGGACACAAGAGGGGCAATAAGGCTGGGCAAACTGAAAGAGGGACAAGGTTTGGACACAGGGGGGACAACATGACTGGGTGAGCACTCATAAAAAGAGTCTATAAGACTGACTGAACATAGAGATAAGGCTGGCTGGGCACACAAAAGGAGGGGCAATAAGGTTGGTTGGACTCATCCACCCCTAGAAACGGCCATGTCGGGAAGCTATCATTGTTTTACCCTAGCGGTAACCAGATCATTTAATTAAACATGAAGTGTTCAGTGTAGAAATCATGACCCGCATGACATGTACACAATGTGATTTCTTATTGTTGACCTGTTTACTTTGCCAAACTCAAGACACATCTGGTGCTGAAATTTCATACCCTCACTTCTAAATTT
Organism: Limnodynastes dumerilii; assembly: GCA_011038615.1. Classification (NCBI taxonomy): domain Eukaryota; kingdom Metazoa; phylum Chordata; class Amphibia; order Anura; family Limnodynastidae; genus Limnodynastes; species Limnodynastes dumerilii. The sequence goes on along the minus strand of WWET01000645.1, from coordinate 93,503 downwards.
CCACTTCGAGCACTGATTTAGACCATCGGAAAAGCAAGCCCCTATACGATACCGATCAGGGACTGGATTCACAACACTGAATTTTTTTTACTTAGGTGCCTGGCTATCCATTTTTTAGCTACTACACATGCGTAGCAACTATTTTACGTACATAGCGTTTCGTTACATAGATTGCATACATGTGGTCTTTAAAGATCTACGTAATGAAAAGCTACGTAGATAGTGTAAAATAGTTACTACGCATCCAGTCCCAGGTGATTATTGTGTAGTATATGGCATGCAAAAACTCAATGATCAAAAAAATTCATTGTTCACTACTTTGCAAGACCCCCGACCTCTGCTGTGCTGATCCTGTTTGAATCGGTGCAATGGGGTGTGTAGTTACTCCTGACTGTTGGTCTGTGTGTAGGGGGCATCAGCTCTCCTGTCTGACTGAGGACAGTGAAGCAGGTACTCGTGTCTCCATACACACTGGTAAATGAGTCACAGACCCACTGTCTAATGATTCTAAAATAAACATTATGTCCTTGGCAAGGAACCTTTTCTGAGTCTACCTGCACAGAGGCTTGATTCAGGAGTGGGGAGTCTCCGCTTCTCAGGGCAGGTTCTTATTAATGTCACCGGTGTTTATCTTTAGTGTGTGACAGAGGGTTTTGTATTGTCATGTGTGAATAGCACAATTACCTGCGTGGACACTTTCTATATTTAGGGGTCCGTGCAGACAGGGCAGATCCCTGTATAAAAATAACCATTTTCTAAAGGCAGATCCCTGTATAAAAATAACCATTTTCTAAAGAAAAAAACCCACAAACGTTGTTTACTTGCAATTTTGTTAGTTTTCCTTTTGCTTGAAGTTCTCGTCTACAGACAATCCTATTGTCGCCTGTGTTATTTAGTTGATTTATATACTTATGCTCTGCCATCAGGGGGAGACTGCTGCTACTGGTGTCCCGGGCCTGGAGGGAGAGAGAGGGGGCCTCCAGCTCAGTGGTAGGAGAGAGAGGAGTCACTGTCCCCAGTCTGCTACCATTGATTCTTATTGCTGGAGAGCTGCACCAGGTTGCACATCAGTCGACTGCAATGCACTATCCCTGTATGTAACGTCAGTTTCCATACCCTCCAACATGACCCATTCCATTAGGTACAAAATACTCTGCTCCTCAGTTTCCAACTGTCAGTTACTATGGTAACCACCGCAAATAGTCAGTTAATTTGTTTAAACCACGTGAGTGACAGTTGGAAGCTGAGGAGCGGATTACATTGTACCTAATGGAATTGGTTATGTTGGAGGGTCTGAGTGGGGGCCCTGCTTATGCACCAAGGATACACACACATTGGCACTGTGACTAGACCCCTGTGGTAAACCAACTGGGCCTTATATACAAAGACAACCGGGGACCCAATCCAGACCACTGTGTCATTTCCATACACACAGAGGTCTGAAGACCACACATGAGGGAAGTGAAATCCCCTGCCACGCCTCACTGACGTGTCCAGAACCATACCTTAAAATCTCCTCATGGATCTGCATGAATGGCTTCATCCACTTACCTTCATCTGCGTGTCTATCCCCGCCCCCTATGTGGGGATTAGGACCACCACCAGACAACTTGGTTTCACACTGGTTCCCATGGCTGATCCACGCCATGCAACGTTTCACACGTTGTGGTGTGTGGATTAGTAGTGAGCTTTCAATGAGGAAAAACCATTTTGCAACGGAAAGAGAGCCAAATAAGTACATTGGACCGTATTCACACTTAAGAGTGAGTTAGGTGTGGACAGAACCGCTTGTAACTAATTCGTCTTGCCACTAACCTGCCTCCCTCCCTTCCCGTTTTTAGGTACTTAAGAGTGCCATAGGGCTAGCTTATCTTACCGTATGTCATAGGCGTATCTATAATGGGTGCAGGGTGTGCGGTGCACAGGGGCCCCTCACCCAGGGTTGGCAGGGGAAGAGGGCCAATTCAGCATCTATTTTTTTCCCTCTAAGATCTTCCGGAGGGAAGAATTAGATGTAGAATGAGCCCCCTTCCCCTGCGGTGGGACTGTCCCTATTCGTGGGCCAAAAAACGACTGGGGCTTACAGCGCAGTTAGGCCCCGCCCCTTTGAGGTCCACGAATCGGGACAGTCCTGGTAATGGGGGGGGGATGTACAAATCCTGCACAAAGACCCCCTCACGTCTTAAAAAGCCCCTGCCGTGCATAGTTTTCCTCTTAAACTCTCCTCAGCTAATCTAAAGTCCTCCCCCCTCCCACTTCTAACTAACACCTCCCCAAGTAAATGACCTACTATGCATGTGTAGTAGGTCATTTTGTAGAAGACCTTCTTTAAGAAGCAGCTGCTTCTTAAGTATGAACACGGTCCATGTGTTTTGCATGCCGTAAAATATTATCTGTTATTGTATCTAACACGGGTAAGATAAATAGTATTATTATTATTATTATATTACAGTTTAGAGTTACGCTAGGACACAAACCCTCTCAACTTAAAAAGTTTTGACAGAACTTTTTTAAATGCAGTTCATAATTTTTTTTTATTTTTTTTTCCTCTCAAGGTGCAAATTTGCTCCTAACTTGGATTCCGCTCCAGATCTATTTATTTTTTGTATTTATTGCATTTTTGTATTAGTAAATTTATTGTTTGGGACACACTGTGAGAAATCACTCTTCAAGGTGTCCTTTGACCTAGTAGTTTGGTTTTAAAGTTAAATTTCCCATTTCCCCTTTGCAGGTTTCCGGATATATCCCAGACACAATCAGCACAGGTTGATTTCCTATGAATAAGGCAAATGCGGAACCGCTGTGGTTTATAAATAACTCTTATTGTTTCTCTTACACTTGTTTGATCAAAGCCGATTGCTGATTCCAGTAAATAACCCTCGTTGATATTTTTTTTTGTTTAAGCTCCATGTGGATTAAAGTATCTGTGGGAGGTGTTGCAGCTCCGTCTGTGTAGCTCTCGTTAATCAGATGATTATTAGGCACCGGGGAACAGCATTAGGCTCTGAATCACTTGTTCATCTTTGCATTTTTGGAGATTTAAGGAATTAAAATAAATCTGATTTTATGACCATTTTTGCAATGTTAAAACTGATAGACTTTATAGGGCTGCATGATGTGGCCCTCTAGACATCCAAAGGGCCAGGCAGTACGTTTCAACTTGGTAATAAGTACAAATAATGCATAATAAACGAAAATTGACACCTATATGTAGTACAGTATCAGCTGGCATCTTACACAAGTGTTTTGACTAACTTTGACAAATATATATGATAAAGAAAGGAGCTGAGGGCGGCTAGTGATGGCTCCGAAGGCTAGATTTACTAAACTTCTGAAAAGGAAAATTACAGACGTTGCCCATAGCAACCAATTGTGTTCTGTGTGCCGCTACGATAATGCCAACACACACAGCTAATTGTTGGCTGTGTCTATTGCGAAAATGTCCCCATTGAGAAATTCACGCCACAGGACCTGGCGGTTTCCGACGACCGGACAGGTTAGTGCAGGGAGGGGAAGTAGTTTACCAGGGTAGTCCTAGGGTTAGGCTGCACAGAGGGGATGCATGGGAAAAGGGGAGACTTGGGGTAAGGCTGGTTGGGGAGGGGATGAGGCGTAGAGGGGAAGTCTTGGGGTTAGATTGCAGGGAGGGGATGGATCAGGGAAGGTTAGGGTCAGGCTGCAGGGAAGGGAGGCTTAGGGTTTGGCTGTAGAGAGGAGATAAAGCGTAGACGGGGAAGGTTAGGGTCAGGCTGCAGGGAAGGTAGGGTTAGGGTAATGGAAGGGTGAGAATAAGCATAAGGGTTATGGTCAGGCTGCAGGGAAGGGGGGGTTAGGGTAATGGATGGGTTATGGTCAGGCTGCAGGGAAGGGAGGGTGCAGCTCCGTCATCGGAAATGTGGTGTTGAGGGATGGATCAGGGAAGGTTAGGGTCAGGCTGCAGGGAAGGGAGGCTTAGGGTTTGGCTGTAGAGAGGAGATAAAGCGTAGACGGGGAAGGTTAGGTTCAGGCTGCAGGGAATGTAGGGTTAGGGTAATGGAAGGGTGAGAATAAGCATATAGGTTATGGTCAGGCTGCAGGGAAGGGAGGGTTAGGGTAATGGATGGGTTATGGTTAGGCTGCAGGGAAGGGAGGGTTAAGGTAATGAAAGCATAGGTTTAGGGTTGGGGAAATAGGAATAGGTGCTTACCTGTATATGGCGGGGCAGGAAGATTCGGTGCAGCTCCGTCATCGGAAATGTGGTGTTGAAAACGGCCCTTTTGAAAAAGGGTAATTCACAGCAGTGACCCACACCCCAACCAATTAGATTTAAGCTCTCACTTTTCTATTACATATTAGAGAATGTCAGCTAAAATCTGATTGGATGCTGTGGCCAACTTCTCCATGTTTCCTTTTGAGAAGTTTAGTAAATCCACCCGTAACAGTCACACAGCCCAACACTGCCTAATGTCTGCTTTGATGGAATTTTTTGAGCCATTGGTGGTGTGGAAAAGACCCTTCTGTTACCTCTTAGCTCATTCTCACCCTCCTCTATTCTAAACAATTGCCTGATAAGAAAGTAAAGTGTATACAAATGGGGGAGGTGCAGATAATGTGAGAAGACAATGGACTCTTGATTATTGTTTGCAACAGGTAATATTACAGAATTTATAGAAACATTTCTGTAAAATGTTTATAAGATTTTACGCTCATTAGATACATTATTTGGGGAAGATTTTTATTTTGGCTTATTTTGTTAATTTTACTTATTTTTATTTATTAAAAACTAACAAAAGCAAATAATAGGGTTTGATTCAGATCCTATTTGTGACTTAAGCTGGCTATACACTAGAGCGATTATCGTTCCGATCTTCGAATTATCGTGGATTGGTCGAATTATCGCTGTAGTGTATGGTGCCGATTATTGTCAGAAACGGACGATAATCAAAAAATAATGGCTGCCGTCCGATAATCCGTTCGGGTGGTTTACAATAAAAATTATCGTTTATCACTAGCGATATTGGACAGTGTGTGTGGGCATTGCAGATAATCGTGCTGCAGAA
>WWET01000645.1:76433-88038 GCA_011038615.1 Limnodynastes dumerilii | reverse complement strand
GTCTGTGGCAGTGTATGGTGCCGATATCGGGACCTTTCCCCAGGGGGACTCGTCCCGTTTATCGGCAGCCACATGCTGGGAGCAATAATCGCTCTAGTGTGTGGCCAGCTTTAGTCTGTTTAGACATACTGGCTTTCTCTATGAATTTACTGACTCCAGGATATAATATTTGGCTGAATTCTCATGAATAATGGATTGAGTTTATTATTATTATTATTATTAATAATAATAATAATAATAACCCACAAAATGGCTGTCCCTTCTATATGTAAGCACAATGTTGCTTACATTTACTTAAATTTTAGCCTTTACATATCCTCCTGACTATTCCCTTCCCACTCACTCACCATCATTTTTCTATTTTACGTTAAAATGGTGGTAAAGAATCTGCATATGTTATGTACAAAGCATCTCCTGGCTAGATGTAAGGTAGGTGTTGGCTATGGCAGCCAATCAGATTCTAACTATCATGTATCAAGGACTTCCTAGAAAATAGGTATTTTCTGATTGGTTGCTACTAGCAACACCTCCTCTTTTCCTGTTTAGAAAAGCTGGCGCATTATAAAACCCTATTCATGAGTAATAACATTCAGTAACACCCTGTCTTATTATGTTTTCTTGGCTTAACTGTCCCCTATTATTCCTGACCCCAACATGATACTTCTCTCAGTACTCTGGTGGTATAATGGTCGGCCATTTTGATGTAGCCCTTGTTTGATTACCCCAATGGCTCTGAGAGATGTGAGCTGTCAATGACCTCCTGATTGCAGTTGACCCTGTATCGCTTAAGCTGATCAAAAGCCTTAGAGGTGGAAAAAGCCCAAAAACATTGTTAAAGAAACCGTGTATTTTCATAGGAACGTGTCTAATGATGCCATAGATAACTAGAGATAAATAGGAGAGATAATTGGACTAGCAACAGATCAACCAATGGGAATCCTCAATGTGATGGATAAATTGAATCTTTATTCAGTGTATAGCAAGTGGCAGAGCTCTGTTGCATGCTTTATTCTGGAAGGGGCTGTAACTCTGCTGGTGCACCTCTCTCTCTTGGGACAATTGAGAAATCATTACATTTTCCGACGGGTATCAGTGTTCCGTGTGTAATTTGCAGAGGGATTATAGGCGGTAATGAGACTCCACTAGGAGGGGATCTGATTACCAGACTATTGTGTGACTGCTTACACTGGTGTCATGCAACCCAGCGGTATGAAGCCAGGGCGGGGGGACACGTGTGCAATCATGTGACTATTAAGGGACAACAGGGGGCCTATTAAGAATGCCACCATTGCATCACCCTCTATTGTTACAGGTTCCCTCTTATTGGTGGATTCACAGAGTAAGCAAGAATGCTTTCTGCTTACCCCTGCATAAGTGTAACATGCTGTAACCATATCAGTGTCCCCTCTCCCATTGTAACACTGGCACTAGTACCTGTATGTCAGGATTGTCCATAGCTGACAGAATACTGCATTCACATAAACTGAGAACATTTAGAACCTAATCAGCCCTATAGCAATACCTTTTATGGAGAGAAAATCTCTGTGTGACTTCTTTAGTAACGTGGTCGTGTCTTATTCCAAAATATATATTCCCATGCTCTGAATAAAGAACCATCAGTAATCATCAGTAAGCAAAAAAAAACAAGTTTAGTAAATTCACAGACTTAACAAATGCTTATGATCGAGAAAGCAATTATGCTAGATGCCGAAAGGATAAGAGAAATACTAAAGAAATAAAAAATAAAATTCAAATATATTTGCTACAAAAAAATTAAATAATTCTTTGGTGACTGCAGAGGAGTCTATGCATTTTTGTGTATATCATTTGGTCAAACCCCCAGATTAAAAACCTTAAATACACTAGAGTGATTATTGGCCCAAATATCCAGTGATTGGGTGATATATATACATATATATGGTAATTTCAGAATTCCATACAACAGCCTACGCTGGATTACGCACAGTAAATCTTACCGACAGCGAGGCGTGAAGACCCATTTTACGTAGAGCGCGCACAGACTTTTATTTTACATTCTTTTTACGGGGAAAAATTTAAACTAGGAAACTGTAAAACTAAATAAGACTGAGGGCGTTTACAAGTCAAGGTTGACGAAGGGCGGGAGCTGTAGACTTGACATCTGTTGCTAGAGCTGTTTTGCTGTTTTTGAATAAATGAATGATAATCAAATAGTTGTGGGTTCGTACTGAATCTTCAGCTTATTGTTTTGGAAATCTATCTGTGAAGATAACAGAGACTTTGGTGCTGGTTCAGCACATGTGAGATAGATGTTTTTAGCACTTGAGCAAGCTGAGATTACCACACTATTCTAAGTAATGAATAAATAATAACTTTTACTTTTACTGCCCCCTACTGGTGAGTGCGTTTGAAACTCAATAATAACCAGCCGTTTTTCGACACCCCATTTGTGAAGACGGAGCTCCTAAGAGCCCCACCGTAGAAAGGTAAGTGCCGCTCTCTATTTCCCCAACACTTGTGCTAAATCTTACTCTAACCCTCTCCTTCCATATCCCAGCCAGTTCGAAATTGGCTTGGAGAGAACGGCTCTATTGAAATAGGGCCGTTCTTAGCGGGGACCCACACCCGTTTTACTCAACCCTTATGCCAATACCAGAATTGTTTTAAAAGCAAGTTCTATATTTGCTATAGATTTACTGGTGATCCTGACAGGAAAAATGAACTGTAACTATGGCAACCAGTCACATTCTACTGCCATGCACCAGTTCCAATATTTTATTTATAAAGTAGTTTATAACTCTCTATAAAATGTCTGTCAGAAATAATCCCTACGTCTTGAAATGATGATAATATTAAGTCCATTTCAGTCTGAATTGCTACATTGGCGTTTTTTTTAATGGCTTTCTGTGCTTGTATTGAATGACATAACCTCCATTGCTCTGAATATAGCTGTTTGGTGTGTGTCCATGTTGTCACATGAAAATAGTGAGCTCTCTTTGTCTAGCTAGCTGAGATTTGATTGGATTGCATCAAAGTATGCTGCAAATGTAGGGTTTGCTTGTTGGTACCAGTGTTCCTGTGAATCATTTTAAATAAGATTTGTGATGTATTTGAAATAAGGCACCATCTGGAGTTAATACAGTTGAGAGATGTAAAAACCCAGCAGTGGCTGCCTGGTAAGTAACAATGACATGGTTAGGACGAGCTGATTTCACGCGGGAGGTGTTTGCATCGAGATGCTTTCCAGAGCCGTCTCTTTCTTTCTGGCTGTGTTGCTAGGCTGCAGCGCTGTGTGGGAAAAAGATGTTTAATATGCGTATCCCTGACATTACTGGGTCAATGACAAAACGTTTGACTCATCAATAAGCTCTACATTTTCTGCACGTTGCACAGACATAGGTTTTTGGCACATTAATGGTCACCGTTTTTTGGTTTCTGTTCCTTGTGGAGGAAAAATCTGATGTAAGTCCAACTAATAATAACCAATCACATCGGCCCAGATGAAGTGAAAGGTCAGGGCAACGTTTAGACGATTGGTTTTTCCTCATTGGCGAATAAAGTTTGGGGTACACTTAGTGGTAAATACAGACCCTCCAACATGACCCATTCCATTAGGTACAATATAATCCTCTCCTGAGCTTCCAACTGTCACTCGCCTGATGTAAATGAGTTTACTGATATTTAAAAAAAACTATTTACCTCTTCGACAAAGGTGGTTACCATAGTAACTGACAGTTGGAAACTGAGGAGCAGAGTATTTTGTACCTAATGGAATGGGTCATGTTGGAGGGTATGTAAATATAAAAATATATTACTATAACACAAACAGTGGTTGGACAAAACAATGGCAAATACATATATTTTATACTTTATATAAATATACATAAATAAACGCTTCCTTAGCGGAGTTCCGATACTGCGATTGCAAGTTCCATGCAACACGTATGGGACTTCTGTATCCTACCACAGAAAATGGCAGCCGGTGCATAATTAAGCACCGTACATAAGGGCTTAACCTGCGTTGTATTCCTGGTAATCAGAAAACAGTTCACGCTCAGGATGATTTTACCGGTCTTCGCCGCGAGAGCTATCTTTTAGAAATAGAGACAGCTGAAAAATGTTTATCGGCTATCTCTATGTCGAATAGGAAGCCGATCAGCTTACTTACCCATTCATTTTTGGAGCCGCTGCCCGCCAGACCCGTAACACCTACCACAAGCTGCAGATTCCATTGAAGAGATGAGTAACCTCTCCGGGGATTTTTTAGGGTTAGAGGGGGGTTAGGCTTACGCTCTGGGGAAGAGAGGGATGGGGTTATGGAAGGCGAGTCTTAGGGTAAGTCTGCGGACATGGGAGTCTTAGGGTTAGGCTGCGTGGAGGAAAGTTTTAGGGTTAGGCTACATGTTGGGGAATCTTAGGGTCAGGCTGAGATGAAGGGAAGGTTAGGGTCAGGCTGCGTGGAAGAGAGGGGGGAAGGGTTAGGGTAAGGATTAGGTAAAGGGTTGGGGGTTAGAATTTATACTTGCCATTTCAGGCAAAAGCAATTGTTTACCAAGAACTGGCTGAGAGACAACGGTCTTATTGAAATAGGGCCATTCACAGCCGGGACCCACACCCATTTTACCTTCAGTTGTCTTTGTTCAGTTCACGTTTTCACCGATTTCCGATTACTTTAAGATGAATAAACATTGCAATACCCTTTTCAGCTGCAAAATTTGTTAAGGTCTGATAGTCACAAGTCATCAGCAATGCAAATAATCTGGGGAACCTGTCGCCTATATCACAGAGGTGGGCATTTAATGGGTTAAACCAAAATTTAGAAGAATACAGATTATGAGTTCACAAGAACAGTGATATCGCAGAGACATGAGACAGCCCGCAGCAAATCTCATTGCATCATGACATACCTCTGTGTATTCTGCATATTTATACGATACAGATGAACAATAAAGTCTACTCGGAGGAAGAAGTTGTCCATTTTCCCACCGAGCGTTCACCCTGGCACTGCAATGCTTTGATGTGCTGCTAGGATCTTGATAAGTGATGTTAGTGCATACATGATCACAGGCTGTGTGTGTGTAGGAGGGTGTGAGTCTCTTCCAGCTTACATGGAGTGTAAGAAGTTACATCTTAATTACATCTTTGCACTGCCGCAGCTGAGCAGCTGGGATTGTCGCCTTCTCTGCAGCAAGCATGGGGTTAATATGGATACTGGGGTGGACGGGATTGCTGCCATAGCACAGGAAAGGTGGCTGGGGGTTAAAGCTGTAAGATTGGTCTGGAGTCCTGCTGGACAGGTTGATCAGAGTCAGTTTTTAGCCCTTGAAGAGCTAAAAGGTTTAACAGGTTTTTGTAAGCTTGTTTTTTTATTTTTATTTTAACTGGCTGGGCTATCGATTGCTTGTGCCTCGATGAGGCATAGCAATCAATTCCTGGAGCACCGAACACGTTACTCCGATATATAAGTGATAAAAAAAACTTCCACTAATTCTAACTCTAACCTTCCCTTCTCTCTAGTCTGACCCTAACCCTGCCTTCTTTATAGCCTAACCGTAACCCTCCTTTCTCCCTAGTCTGACCCTAACCCTCCCTTCTCCCTAGCCTGACCCCAACCCTCCCTTCTCTGTAGCCTGACCCTAACCCTCCCTTCTCTATAGCCTAAACCTAACCCTCCTTTCTCTCTAGTCTGACCCTAACCCTCCTTTCTCCCTAGTCTGACCCTAACCCTCCCTTCTCTATAGTCTGACCCTAACCCTCCTCTCTCCCTAGTCTGACCCTAACCTTCCCTTCTCTATAGCCTAACCTTCCCTTCTCTATAGCCTAACCCTAACCCTCCCTTCTCTATAGCCTGACCCTAACCCTCCCTTCTCTATAATCTATCCCTAACCCTCTCTTCTCCCTAGTCTGACCCTAACCTTCCCTTCTCTATAGCCTAACCCTACCTTCTCTATAGCCTAACCCTAACCCTCCCTTCTCTATAGCCTAACCTTAACCATCCCTTCTCTATAGCCTAACCCTAAGACCCCCCCTCCCCGCAGCTTATGCTGATCGCCTCACAGCCATTCATTAAAAAAAAAATATAGAAAACGGCTGCCATTCGAAATAGAGACAGGCGAAAAGGAACTTTCGGCTGTCTCTATTTCTAAAAGCAGCCAATCAGACCAGGGACTTGCAATGATCTGCCATAAAGGAGCCTTCAGTCTCTTGTTGAATCGCGCGGATATTGGAAACCCGTTCCCCTAACAGTAAAATTTCAATGTTTATCCCTGGAGATCCATTGCGGAACATCCGGGATGTGCATTGGCTGACATATAGCCGGATTTCGCACGCAGCTTGCAGATTTTGGCTGTCGTGCGGCAGTCCTTATTCGGTCCATAGACCGAATCCAGGTGACCGCTGCCATTTTGGCTAGACATTCGTCCGCAGCGATAGTGGAGTTCTGTTAGCGTACCACTGTGTGATCCAAAGGCCCGAATGTATGAGGGGAGACCAGGTATGGACCCTGCCTTAACCCCCCCACCCCGACCCCAACCCCCCCTTCCCCGCAGCCTGACCCTAACCCTCCATTCCCCACAGCCTGACACTAACCCTCCATTCTCCCTAGCCTGACCCTACCCCTCCCTTCTCCCTAGCCTAACCCTAACCCTTCCTTCTCTCTAGTCTGACCCTAACCGTCCCTTCTCTATAGCCTAACCCTAAGACCCCCCTCCCCGCAGCCTATGCTGATCGACTCACTCAGCCATTCATAAAAAAAATAAATATAGAAAACGGCTGCCATTCGAAATAGAGACAGACGAAAAGGAACTTTCGGTTGTCTCTATTTCTAAAAGCAGCCATCCAGACCAGGGACTTGCAATGATCTGCCATAAAGGAGCCTTAAGTCACTTGTGCTGAATCGCACGGATATTGGAAACCCGTTCCCCTAACGGTAAAATTTCAATGCTTACGCCTGGAGATCCGTTGCAGAACATCCGGGATGTGCATTGGCTGACATATAGCTGGATTTCGCACGCAGCTTGCGGGTTTCGGCTGTCGCGCGGCAGTCCTTATCCGGTCCATAGACTGAATCCAGGTGACCGCTGCCATTTTGGCTAGACATTCGTCCGCAGCGGTAGTGGAGTTCTGTTAGCGTACCGCTGTGCGATCCAAAGGCCCGAATGTATGAGGGGAGACCAGGTATGGACCCTGCCTTAAATATTACCCACAGAAAATGGTCCGGTGTCTAATTGACAATCGTACATAACGGATTGCTGCACATTTTGAATACGGCCCACCTCCCACCACATGCCGTACACATGGCGGATCCTCCCGCCTCGCTGTGGGAAAGGCTGAATTGAAGCCTATGTCAGGAGGATCCTTATCTGTTCCGGAAACCTTTACCTCATGCATGCGCAATGCCGAAATGTGGCCCTTTCTGCACGCAGACTACAGGGGGTTGATCCAGCCCTACACTGCCCGGCGGTAATACACCGGGGCGTAAGCGTAAGATCGTAGTAGCAGTGTAGTAACGCTGGAAGGGCCGTTCCCCTACGTTACTACGCTAAAGTTGGTGCAGGTAGTCGGGGGAGGGAGGGTTATAAGGCTGGGAGGGCGTCGTCCCAGTGTATTAACACTCGCTTATGCCGGCTGAAGTTAGGGTAGCCTTCAGTTAACCAGTTAAAGATCACGTTGCCTATGTCTTTTGTCGATTCTCTACACCCGTTTCCATCTGTCATCATTCGGTTTAATCATTGCTGCTGTATGATTGTAGTATCTGCTTCACTGACCAAATATTAGCTGAATATACAGTGTGGGGGCTTGGGGAGATACAGGTGTAATATACATATAGGTAGAAATGCAATGTCATTCATAGGCAACCTGTGGCACTTTAGGGGGCTGATCCACAGATTGAGTATAAGGGCGACACAGGTGCAAGTGTAGACCTGATCCAAGCCATACTGCACTGCCAGCGAACACATTTACATCTGTCATCTACAGATTACTCATAAAGCTGTACAGTGTGTGAGTGATGTGTGTGAGTGATGTGCAAAGCAAAGTATTTTGGCTGCAGGCAAAAATAATTAAAGTTAATTTGCTCAAATCTACACTTGTACCTGTTTTTTCCTTAAAAGAAAAAAAAAAAGGGCATAATTTCAGCTCTGGATCAGTCTATAGGTCAGGCCTGTCCAACATGTGTCTCTCCGGGTGTTGGAAAAACTACAGCTCCCAGCTTTATCAGGTATCAGCTATGGCCTTGCAGTCAAAGCATGCTGGGACTTGTAGTTTTAACAACACCTGGACAGCCACAGGTTGGCCAGGCAAGGTCTAGGTGGTTTGAAACTACATGTCCCATTATTCTTTGCCAGGTATCCGCTATTCCTATGTTGCTGGAGCATGCTGGTAGTTGTAGTTTCACAACATCAAAGGCTGCCTATGTCTGCATTACGTCAGAGTTGCCGACTCTCCCGGAATATCCGGGAGACTCCAGAAAATTTGGCCAGTTCTCCCGGTATCTCAGGAGAGCCGGCAAAGCTCCTGCAAGCCCTAACAGCTATCAATTATAACTTTAATCCCTAGAGTTACTAGGGATGGGTGGGGCTTGATGATGTCATCAAGCCTGTCCATCCCATTTAACACTAGATTACATGAATGATTGGCAGAGGGTGGGGCTTAATGACACAATTTGCATAAATCATGTCATTAAGCCCTGCCCCTTGAAGCAATCTTTGGGAGAACTCACTGTAACTGATAGTGTGGACTTTTTAATAATAATAATAATAATAAATTATTATTATTAATAATAATAATAATAATAACAATATTATACTGTGATATAATTATTAAGCCCCATTTGTCTAGAGTCCTTACCACACACACATACACATTATAGTCAATTGCCTGCAAGCTATGAGTTCAGTGGTCACATGATTAATTCTGCATTTTATTCCCTGACAGGTAAAATACCTCACCGGATATCTGGATCCAGCTGGACTGGGGGTTATAAATTTCCGTGACTTCTATCGGGGCATCTCTGAAATCCAGAATGAAGGTGAGTTGTAATGTGACTAAATTATTTCCAGAATATTTCTAGATGATATGTTTTCACTCCACTATGAATTAGGACAAACAATATGGCTGCAAGTTTGCAGAGATCTGATATTGAAATCTTAACTTCCTAATGGTTGAATCCAGCATCTAATTTTTTTGTCATGAACCTGATTTTTTCTGTAACACAATGGAGATTTCAATATCTAGACATTGTCAATGTACATATATTTTAAATACTTAGACACTCTTGAAGCAAATTTTATATGTGAATGAGTGAAATGGTTTGTCACAGCTGTTTAAAGTGAATGTAGACATTAGTGTAACCCATTTATTTTCTTAGGTTTATTTTGCCCTCTGTTATTACTCCTGCAGGAAAGGTTATAACTGCAGCCATTTTGAGATTCATGTGGTGACTGTAGCTAGACCTGCATTAATAGATTGAATTTTCAAGATGGATGTCTCTATAGAGGTGCACATTAAGGTTTCATGACGCGCTCATGATATGCAAGCTAAATCAATAGAATGAAGTCTCCCTGCATAAAAATAGAAGTAGAGATGAAGCTGCCAACTATCAACCATTGAGTGTAACATCAGCATACCCTCCAACATGACCCATTCCATTAGGTACAAAATACTCCGCTTCTCAGTTTCTGACTGTTAGTTACTATGGTAAACTCCTTTGTTGAAGAGAAAAATTGTTTTTTTAATATCAGTTAAGTTATTTTACCAGGTGAGTGACAGTTGGAAGCTCAGGTGCGGAGTATATTGTACCTAATGGAATGGGTCATGTTGGAGGGTCTGCATCAGTAATAGGGAAACTGATGGAAATATTGTTAAAGGAACAAATCTAGTACAATATCTAAAATCTAGTCATTACAGGATCCCACGGAGAAGGGATTTACTGGGAGGGGGGAGATCATGTCAAACAAATCGTTTTGTCTTTTCTTTTACTCAGTCATTAAAGAAGTAGATCAAGGGGGAGCTGTAGCCGTAGCTTATCTAGACTTCAGTAAGGCTTTTGGGATTGGACAGAAAGATAGTTGCATGGATAAGACCTTGGTTACAGGATAGACAACAAAGTGTGTAGTAAATGGAATCCCTTCTGGGATGGTAAGGTTATCAGTGGAGTTCCCCAGGGTTCTGTACTTGGACCAGTGCTATTTAATATCTTTATTGGTGAACCTACCTGTGGTATTGAGGGAAAAGTATGTTTGCTTGCTTTTGCAGATGACACAATGATCTGTAACATTAGCAATAGAAACTACTGAGGAGCAAAAGGGGTCTAGAAGTCACTAATTCATGTGACTTAAAGGCAGCCAAGCAATGTAACAAAGCAATGAGATAGGCAAGTCTGATGCTTGTTTGTACAAAGAGAGGAATTCGTCACTTTATAGGCCATTGGTGAGGCCTCACCTGAAAGACATAAATATATTAGTGACTGTGCAAAGAAGAGCAACTAAACTGGTGCATGGCCTGTGTCACACAGCATACAGAGACAGACTAGAGGAAGTAACAAGTATAACATGGAGCAGAGAAGCGCCAAAGGGAATATGAGAGCAGCTTTCATATATATCAAGGGGTGTAACCAGGTACAGGAGGGGGAATTTTTGAAAGTAATAGAACATGAGGCCATGCGTATAAACTGGAGGGTAGTGAGTTAGAGGAAATGTACAGAAAAGTTACTTCACTGAAAGGGTGGTTGATCGGTGGAACAGTCTCCCATCTGAGGTGGTAGAGATGAACTCAGCAGAACAATTTAATCATATTTGTGATTGTAAGGATATCCTGAATCTCAAACTCAATTGATGGTCAAATAGGGTCTAGGATCAGTTTAGTTAAAAAAAAAAAAGACTGGGAAGACTGGGTGGGTCTTGTGACTCTAATCTGCTGTCACTTTCTATGTTTCTGTGTATTTGAAGAAACAATGGAGGGTGTTTTTGGTTAGACACAGCAACAATAAGCTGAAGAGAGTTTGTTTGTAGTTTTAGGCTTGATAGACAAATCCAGTTATTTCCATACAAAAACTGAGCGATTGTTCCTGTACACACACTACCTTAGCCATTAATCCATTTGTGCACTAAATTTGCATCTGTAAAGTTACACTAAGAAGGAAGTGGTTGCTTTCTCTGTATAATTCCCATGGTTGGGTGTTTTTTTATATTTATAGATAATCAAATTACATAGCCCACAAATCCCTGAAATCCCCATAATCCCCATACACACCAACCTCCATCCCCTAAAAACCAAACAGGAAGAAGAAAAAAAAGCCCAAAACCCTAGCACCCTTTTACAGTGTGTCTTCTCTAGACTCCTTTATTAGGGACCTGGGGATGGCACACTATATAAAATACATATTGGGTATATTAAGGGTCTGGGGATGGCACACTATATAAAGTACATATTGGGTATATTAGGGGTAAGGAAATAGCACATACTATAATATTTAGAGGGTATATTAGGGGCCTTGATATGGCACACTATGTACTGTATACATTATTATAACTTGTAAATATTATAATATGTGCCATTACCAAAGCCATAATCTTCCCAGTATATTTTTCAAATAGTGCGCCCTCTCTATAGCACTAATTTACACCAC
>WWET01000645.1:52142-67990 GCA_011038615.1 Limnodynastes dumerilii | reverse complement strand
TATGGAGAGACAGGGTGTATGGTAACAGTGCTCAGTGCTGTGTATGATCAGTCACACAGCAGTGTCACTACCAGGACTGAGGTGATATTACTATATGGAGAGACAGGGTGTATGGTAACAGTGCTCAGTGCTGTGTATGATCAGTCACACAGCAGTGTCACTACCAGGACTGAGGTGATATTACTATGGAGAGAGACAGGGTGTATGGTAACAGTGCTCAGTGCTGTGTATGATCAGTCACACAGCAGTGTCACTACCAGGACTGAGGTGATATTACTATGGAGAGAGACAGGGTGTAGGGTAACAGTGCTCAGTGCTGTGTATGATCAGTCACACAGCAGTGTTACTACCAGGACTGAGGGGATATTACTATGGAGAGATACAGGGTGTATGGTAACAGTGCTCGGTTCTCTGTATGATCAGTCACATAGCAGCGTTACTACCAGGACTGAGGGGATATTACTATGGAGAGATACAGGGTGTATGGTAACAGTGCTCGGTTCTCTGTATGATCGGTCACACAGCAGTGTTAATGGCAGAACTGGGGGTAATTTTATTATGGAAAGGGAAATTGTGAAAGTTTGTGTAAATCCGGTAAGAAAAAAAAGAAAGTGGACAGCTGAGTGGTTGTAAATATAGTAGACGAAGGTTAAAATGTGGTTTGAGGATTTGGTAAGCTTGTCTGAAGACATGAGTTTTAAGGGAGAACCAAGTTTTCAGAGCAGATCATAGTCAATCAATATGAAAGGTTATTCCAGAGAGAGGATGCAGCTTGGGAGAAGTCCTGTAACCGGGAATAAAATCATTTTGTAGAATAGAGAAGATCTGAGGGAGCTGGAATATATCCTGTGATGGATGTGGATATGTATGTGGGTGCAGTCTTGTTGATGGCTTGGCAGGTTAGTAAAAGAATTCAGTATTTGATTCTGTAAAATTCAGACAACCAATGACTGACAAGAGTGGACCGGCTCTAGACGAGCTTTTTGCAAGGGAAATCAGTTTAGCTGCTGCTTGCAATATAGACTGGAGGAAGGGGAGAGGGGGTAATATTATAATGTAGAGGTTCATTAAGTAAAGCATTGCAATGATCAGTGCAGGAGCTTAGTGCATATATGAGGATTTTTGCTGTGTCTTGTGTGAGATATTTTTGCGTTCTGGAAATTTTTCAGATGTATGTAACAGGATATAGCCACGTATTGTATGTGGGACATATCAGATTCCTTTGCAACAGATTAACAAGGATTTGCAACATCCACGATCCATGCAAATGCAAATCTACCCACTCCGCATGCACAGATTAATTTTTGATAGTCAGGACCTGCCTTCATGTTTACCAACTCCAGTGCATGGAAAATGGCTGCATTACGGAAGTCTGGATCGGAAAGTGTTGAGAGAGTAACGCTGGACATACTAATAAGATGTTAGTAAAGTGTTGTCATTCTCTTAAGTCTTGATGAGTCGCAGGGCACGGATGGGTACGCTTGTGCTAAATGGAAAAGTGACTGCGGTTCAAGCGCACGGATAATGGGATCTCTGGATCCGGGCCATGGTGAAGAAGACAATGCAGAGTTTTGGTGACATATTGTGGCTGTGTCTCGGCAGGTGACAGAAGTGACGGACAGTGCCTATGTGGGCTCTGAGAGCGCTTATAGCGAGTGTGAGACGTTCACTGATGAGGATACCGGAGGGCTAGCCGCCCAGGAAGACCCTGAAACAGAGGGCGACGTGTCCGGATCGCGTGGACGCACACCGGCAACGTAAGTGCCCCTCACAAAAAATGGCGTGAAATTACATTTGCCATAAATAACATAACATGTGGTGCATAACAGACATCTAATTAATGATTTCATCATGTATTTAGTGATTCGTGTTTGTGATCGCCAGCTCCAAGTCAGCCTCACGTACTTGGCACCCTTGTGCTTTTCCATAATGTTGGCATAGGTAGATGACTGTGCTGTCTGAGCTTTGGTGGTAGTGCAGATATAGTGCCACCACTGAGGGAGGATGCTGGTACTTGTAGTCCCAACAGAGCTGGAGAGCCCTAAGCCTGACCTATAGTGACCAATCAGATTCATTTGTCATTTTCTACTTCCTGACCAATGTTGACAGTGACAGTTATTATAATTTACAAAGGAGATTTATAGCAATTACGTATCATAATATAATATATTAATTACAGAGTGACTTATCATCTGTGTGTTAAAGCAATAATCCCTTTTTTAAAATAAGGTAAAATATGTTTTGCATTTTTTTAATACTTATTACTGTTAAGTTGCTTGTTAACTACATTTTTATTAATTCTAACTATGAAAACAACCCACAATGAAATGTAAATACCATGGCAACCACAGTCATGTGATACAGTGAGTCCTTCTGAACTCCTCCCCCACCTGGTCACATGACATGCAGAGTGGTGGTGTGAGACTGACATACTTTTTGAGTTTGAAGTTAATAGGAGGATGAGCAAAGCTGTAGACCAGGCCTGGCTGACCTGTAGCTCACCAGGTGTTGTGAAACTACAAGCCCCAGCATGCTTTAATGACATGCAGAGTGGTGGTGTGAGACTGACATACTTTTTGAGTTTGAAGTTAATAGGAGGATGAGCAAAGCTGTAGACCAGGCCTGGCTGACCTGTAGCTCACCAGGTGTTGAGAAACTACAAGCCCCAGCATGCTTAAACTGCATAGGCATAGCTAATGCCTGATAAAGCATGCTGGGACTCGTAGTTTCACAACACCTGGTGAGCCACAGGCTGGCCCGGCCAACAAGGAGCTTTCTTCTATGTGGGATTGTTAAAAGAGGCAGCCTATGACACCCAGGTGTTGTGAAGTCCCAGGAGGCTAACAGCATAGGCAATGCTGATAACTAGTGGAGCATGCTGGGGCTTGTAGTTTCACATAGAGCCTCACAGGTTATATATGCCTGCCCTATAATTTTTCTTGAACACACTTTTATCCGGCTGCAATTTTTAACCCTGTCTCGTCCTCCCACGCTCAGGCCTGAGGGGCTGGAACTCTCCCTGTGCGACATTTCGGTGATCACCGTCACCGGACAGGAGGAACAGTTTGAGGATTTTGGTGAAGGAGCAGAGCCAGACCTGTTCAACAGCCACTGCGAAGATGAAGTTGACGATAGTAGCAGCCAATCAACCAAGAGCCCCCGGCGCCATACCCCTAGGTGAGAATTCATTTAGTGCTGAGTCAGATTTTAAGAGCGACGCTTTAAAAAGAATATATTAGAATAATAATCCACACTCACATCTGCTGTAACCCTTTACATCCAATGACATTCTACCTGCTGTTTCCTGGTACAGATAAAGTATATGAATAAGTAGTCCCCTTCGTTATCATGGGGTATAGTCTGCGGGGCTGTTATCTGGATTTTATTGTGTTAAACTCAGGAGCTGATTGTAGCAAAAATATTTGTTGTAAAACTTTCCATGATAGTCTATGGATAATCGAGGTTCTTCTGTTGTGTAATACTCGCTCTACAGCCTGGCCTTAAATTAATGGAATGTTAGAAAAAATGCGCCTTATTCAGAGATCCTTTTTTTTTTAAAGGTGCGCAATTATACGCACGGACGTTGCAAGGCAACCCCCATGACACTCCCCTCACACGGATGGGTTGACGGTGTCTTGACCACCCTTATCTTTAAGTGTGCATCCCCGAGCGTATAATACTTCCGTACGTGCGTATCTAATGCCTTCCCCCACCCACTTTCACGTATATATTTGTTTCCGGACGGATTATAACCACGCGCCTCCGTACGTATTTTCCCAACGTGCGATTCATAAGTCTGTGCGTAAAATCAGCGTAGATAGTGTAAATTTAGTTACTACGCATGCGCAGTTCATCGGATCCTAAAAATACGCACGGAACCTTCCGCAAGTACGGATCTGTGAACACGGCCCAATGATAATGAATTGCAGTTTGTGTTTTGATGATGGTGGGAAACCTTTACCTGTAGGACATGGCTGGCTGCACACTATACCAGAGGTCCTCAGCCATCTATTTGTCTACATATTTCATTCAGCCCCTAAGATCATTTATCATCTGTGCCCTGTGCCATTTGGTAAAGCACCGGGCTAAATTACAAGCATGGCTGCTTGGTCTTTACAACCTTGTATATTCGCCCTGAGTATTACATAGATATAAGTGGTCCAAATACCCCTGCACTGCATGGAAACATAGAAAGGGACAGCACATAAGCGCCACAAAGCTTATTAAGTCTTCTCGGGTGGTTTTATTTAAACTATATTGACTCTAGACTCAGTTTTACCTTCAATTTAGTTTAAGATGGAAGATATCCTAATATTTATCCCATGTATGATTTTATTGATCTACTGTGTTAGCCTCCACCACCTCAGACGGGAGGTTATCCCGCTAACCAACCACCCCTTCAGTGAAGTCCTTTGTCCGCACATTTTGACTACACGATAGTTGGGCAGTTCCGCTAATCATCAGCTTATTGGCTGGATTACTTGTAACATACGGCTCGGATCGCTCTTTCACAGGGCAGACAAAATGGTCCTGAGCTGATCATTGGATTGTTCAGTCTCTCTGAACGACCCAGCTGTGGACTCACTGATTCTTATTAGCATTATTGGCTAGCGTGTGGCCACTGTGCAACGTCCCAGAATATCGAAGCGATATTTATGCGTGGCAGACACGTAAAATCGCTGTTTAGAACGCACTAAGCATGCGCACCATCGAAAATACGCACATTCACGTAGCGTAATTGTGAACGTATGGGCCATTCACGTATATGTCACGTAAATACTTACGTGTGGGCGTGCCAAATTTACGTTACTCCAAAATACATCTGAAATACGTGAAGTAG
Source organism: Limnodynastes dumerilii (assembly GCA_011038615.1). NCBI lineage: Eukaryota > Metazoa > Chordata > Amphibia > Anura > Limnodynastidae > Limnodynastes > Limnodynastes dumerilii. Next base: position 63,150 of record WWET01000645.1, on the reverse strand, counting down.
GCGGGGGTGGTATTTAAAGTGTACAGTATGGGCGTGCTTAGCTGCGTAAATTCGTTCAGACCATACGTACGCGTCCGTATGACAGCGGTTACGTTGGAAAAAGTTAAGGTAGGGTTTGGGAAGCGTATCTTGACAAAATACGTCCGTGCAAGGGGTGTGCCGAGGGGAGTGCACGAAAAATACGCTCCGCGAATAAACGTACGGCACACGTAGTTCTGGATCCGGCCCAATGTTCTTTTTCTCATTTCTTTTTTTTGTGTTCGCTGCCTTCTGATAAAAATACTTTTAAAAAAGGTTTAAAGATGAAAAAATATGAATAAAAGGAAGAAATAGAGCATAGTCCATTTTACAATCTCTTATTCAGCGGGAGATCATATTTGTGTTTATAGTTAAGGACTGGGGTCCGGATTCACAGGCTACGTACCATTTCTGTACATAGATTGCGTAAGCCCGGTCTAAAGACTGCCCTTACGCATGCGTAGTAGATCAATTCTTAAAACAATGTACCTAAGACGAAAACTACGCAACTGTGAATCCGGACCCAGATCCTGACCTCGCTTTGATGTCCGTAGTTCCGGAGATCCATTCGACGGTGGCGCATCTCCTCCACCCACCTAAACTTTGTCAGTTTGGGGGATGGGAAGCATTTAATTAATAGCGTAGGAGTTGGTTTAGCGGTTCTGCGCAGATCAGTGGTCACACGGATCGCTCATTCGCACGGAAGTGACCTAAAGTCTACATGAGAGAGGGGTGTGACGTGGCATTTGACTCCACGTGGACTGACAGACCTCGGCAAGTCAGGATCCGGTACAAACAGATCGCTTTTTAAATCCTAAACCAGATCCATACACTGAGGGTGCTGGGAGAACAGCAGCAGTGTCTATAGGATATACGATCATCTAATCCAGTGCCCCAAACAGGCCAGACGTGTATTGGAGTGGGGGGATATATATTTAGGGTAACAGGTTCATATATCCTGAGTGATAGGTGAAAATAATGCTGTGTGTTTTGTATGATGGGTAATAAATCATTGAAATCATTTGAAAACTCAATTTTCTTTGCCTCACTTCTCATAAACAATGTTTTGCCCCCCCCCCCCCATCCCCCCTTCCTCCCAGTGGTGCACCTATATCAGACCGCCAACTGCTGGCACCACCTCCTTGCCCAGCGCTAGGGGGGCTGTACTGCAGCCAATGCCACAAACATGTCAACCGCCTGGAAGATCTGTCCACCCGTCTGCGATACCTCGAGATGGACAGGTGACACTGCATGCCCGTTACTAGCCGGAGCCAGGGAGGGGCGTCTTTACTGATAAAGCTGTAGATTTTTGTATGTACCAGCTGCTATCTGGGTGTAAAGCATGTTGTATTAAGACGGCGGCCACGTTGAAGCAATATATATTGTGGGGGGAGGGGAACCCTATAAATCCGCTCCTCTCTGTGAATGGCTTCTCTCTCTGTTATGCCTCTCCCTCTCCGGGTTTGTTACATGGGGTTGCTGTGTGGTTATGTGACACGTGTTGCATGTTAAAGGCTTCTGCTTTGTGGTCCTGCAGTAGTCACACACTTGTTTTGCAGAGTGCGTGTGCCACAAGAGCCAACATTGCTGGACTCCTAGTATGAAAAGGGATGCACCAATCATGCAGGATCCTTTCTGATGTCCTCAGTAGAGCCTGGGCCTGTGGCCCTCTCATAGTATAGATAGGACTGACAGGATCCGGGGGAGGGGGAGTGTTGTGGTTGGACAGACTTCCCTCCTGTTATTTCCTGAGGCAGGAAGTTGTAATCACCCTGGAACTTCTGCTGATAGGTAAAGTCATGTGATCATTAACTATTCCCTGACTACAGCCAATAGCCACCCTGATGGGGAATGTCATGTGACCCGTTAACTATCCCCTGACCACAGACAGTAGCCACCCTGAGTGGGAAAGTCGTGATAAGTAACTATTACCTTACCATAGCCAATAGCCATCCTAATAGGGAAAGTCATGTGATTGTTAACTATCCCCTGACCACAGCCAATAGCCACCCAGATGGGGGAGAGTCATGTGATCATTAACTAACTCCTGGCTACATCCAGTAGCCACTCTGATAGGGAAAGTCATGTGATCATAAACTATCCCCTGACCACATCCAGTAGCCACTCTGATAGGGAAAGTCATGTGATCATTAACTATCCCATGGCCACAGCCAATAGTCAGCCACTATAATAGGGAAAGTCATGTGATCGTTAACTATGCCCAGACCACAGCCAATAGCCACTATAATAGGGAAAGTCATGTGATCATTAACTATTCCCTAATGGCCATGTTTGTCCCTGTTATCCTTGATGTTCCCAATGAGAGATATTCTCACGGTCAGCCAGGTGAGACCACCCTTGTGACTTTCGGGGCATTGCATGAGCTGCATGTTTGAGGTGCATGTTGCCCGTGTATTTGGTGCTTGGCGCAGATTAACGCTCCCTTGTGTCCTCCTCGTACTTACATTATTTTCCTAATTCTCTCTTATTTGTGTTCTGCTCTGCAGCCCAGACAAGAGGACCTCCAGCAGAAAAGAGGCCCGGTGAGTAAACTCAAAAGCAACAGCTTGCTAGTATAACAGAGGGGGGGGGTTAATAATGTCCATACTCTTCAGAGACGCCAGCTATAAAGGGGTTAATGGATAACCGTCCTGGCAGTCGTCAGGTACAGGGGAGGGTGGTGACACTGACGGCTGAGCAAGGAAAACAAGGCAGATAAGACAGCTGTTTCCAAATACGAATCCCTTACTATGCACAAACTGACCACAGACCATCAGGAAACAAACACGGGACAGGACGTATACTCTGTATCTACGCTGTATTAGGAGAGGCGCCTCTTCAATGCACATCTCCCCTGTCTCTAGGAGGCTCCATCACAGCAGCTTCCTGGGAGGTGATTCGGCAGAACAGCAGCTTGCAGACATGGCGTGCGATGAGACCGACCTTACCGACAAGGTACAGTAACCGTCTTATGGCACATCGTCATTTATGGATAGTAAATAGACTCTTATGTGTCCATTCCCAAGAAAGGGGCAATATTATTAAAACATTTTAGAAAGCGCCATTATATTACAATATTAAACAAACATTCTAAAACAAAACTGGGTAATAACAGACATATTAGAAGGTCAGAGAGGTAGGTTAATTACTTATTAACAGGCTTTTATATAGTGCCATCATATTATTTAGCACTTTACCATTTTAAATAATCATTCACAGCATCACTCGTTGCCCCTTGGAACTTACAGTTTAGACCAGGCCTGGCCAAGCTGTGGCTATACAGGTGTTGACAAACTACGAATTCAAGCGTGCTGTAACTGTACAGGCAAAGCTGATACCTGACAAAGCATGCTGGGAGTTGTAGTTTCTCCACACCTGGAGAGCCACAGCCTCACACACATAGACCGACACAGACTTTGGTTAATTTAATTATCCTACTAGCATGTTTTTGGAGTGTAACAACAGACCTGAGCACCCGTGCAGACACGGCAGGACAGTCAAACTCCACACAGATTGGGCCCTGTCCGGGAATTGAACTCATGACCTTAGCACTGTGACGCAGAAGTGCTATCCATTCTAGAGGCTATGAGAGAGCCTTGTTGAGCCAGGAAAGGGACACTCCACAGAATGGGTGCAGCGCAGAATAAGCCCTGTAACTGAGAATCAGACAAGTAAATGAATTAGTCTCCTTATGTATATCAGTGCTCCATGCGTCAGTGTTGGCTCTAGATCTAATGAATCCCCGTTTATCTCATCTCTAATATATCATTAATCATTGCAAATACTGCCCATTGCTCTGAATATTGGGAGGAAGTTGGTCAGTGCTCACTTCCTGTTCCTCACTGACCAATCAGTGTGAAGATGAGCTGAACCTTATGCCAAATCTCCCATTTAGAATGAAGAGGCAGTGTTTGGCTGTGTTTGAGTTTTCATTAAGCTCCAATGAACTGAAGCACATATCTTTTGTACCGTACTGTGTAATTTGAGCGCTCTTGTATTGGCTGCAGTTGTTTAATGTTCTGTCCAAGGAAAAAAACAATAAAAAATAACAACTATCAGGAGAGAGCAATGTGTTCACGCTAAAGGTAGAAAACCAATATAAGTGTCCTGGAGGGGTAGAATAACAGAATACTTTATTTGCAATGCTGTATTTTGCCCTGATTTTAGTCCTATTCCACAGCATTTGTTCCATGGGTAGGTTGCCTTTGGCCATGATCTCACAAAGTTGCAGGCAAGGCCTTTGTGATGTCATCCGGGTATCTGGGAACCTCTGTGATTAGCAGCTCTCCATCACTCGTGTACTTCTATCCATCATCTGTTCCCCTCTTATACAAAACATCTATCCCTAAGGTCCTGTACCTGGAGCAGAGGGTGGGTGAGCTTGAGCGTGACGCCACATCTACAGGAGAGCTACAAAACCGGCTGCGTCAGGAAAACCTACACTTATTACACAGGTGAGTGGACGAATCCCAGTCCATTTAAGTCTCAGCTGGAACCGTGTAAGTGATTTATGGCCAATATTAGACGTTTTATAATTCACCTTTATCGCTAGATTTTCCATCTTGGATTTGAGGACGTCGTTGAGTTTTAAAATTCCACCGTTGTTTATAACTGTCATTTAGACTTGGGCTAGTGCACATCACCTCTCCACTCTAATACTGAAATTTGCGCCCCCTGTAGTTCAGTATAGTTTTGCCCTGTTGTATATTTTCTTGTTTACTTCTTATTTTCAATCTTTGGATACGGTCTATAGACTTTAAACGAGAGGTGTGCATTTAGCTTATACCCCTAAAAACCCGGATAAGGGATCAGTGTGAAAGGGTCCGGGTGTCGCAACACGGGTCTAAAGTCCCGGGAATTGTACTTGTGTGAAAAGAAGGGTTATTCCCGGGTCCGACCCGGGTAGGCGTGCATTGTGAAAGGCGCAACACGGGATTTTCAGCCTGGGTTGCACAAAAAGGGGTGTGGGTCCCCACATAGAAAATCTGAATGTCGAAAATTCAGAATGCCTCGAGGAGACATTGCTTTTGGTGCTCCAAAAAGTGTAAAAAAAAAAAAAAGTCCCCACTACTTCCCCTAATTCTTACCCTAACCTTAACCCTCCTTCCTGGCAGCCTGACCCTAACCCTCCCTAACTTGCAGCCTGACCCTAACCCACCATCTCCCGCAGCCTGACCCTAACCCTCCCTCTCCTACAGCCTATCCCTAACCCCGCAGAAAGACTTTACTCACTTGTCCTCTCGGTCCGGAGAGCAGCTCATCTTTGTGAGCAAAAAGTTAAGTCCCCTTTAAATGACATCATTTTGGTCAGCCAATAGAAGATCCATTCTGGATGATTGACATTTTATTGGCAGACACGGGAACACCCTGCTTCAGTATGAAAGGGGTTTTGATTTTTAACACGGCAAAACACACATCAAAATTCCGGGTAGAAAGACCCGGGTTATTGCCGGGCGGCAATGTGAAAGGGGTATTAGTAACCGCGTGATAAAGGCTTTTACTCAGCGTTGCATGTTTATTAACTAAGGTCCGGATTCACAGTTATGTAGTTTTCGTCTTACGTACGTTGTTTTAAGAATTGAGGTACTACGTATGCGTCGTAGCTTATTTCCGCTAACTACCGTATTTCCCCATGTATAAGATGCACCCCTGTATAAGACGCACCTTAATTTTGGGGTCCCAAAATTAAAAGTGCATCTTGTACATGGGGGAAAAAGCTCCCTCCCCTCTTTCAGGTCTTCTTACCTTTCAGATCATCCAGTGAGCGGGACTGCGGCCACAATATGACGTCCTGCGGTGTCTGAGACTGGGAAATGACAGCCTGTCACCGCGGGACTTCATTTCCCAGTCTCGGCCACCGCAGTCCCGCTTGCTGGATGATCTGAAAGGTAAGAAAACCTGAAAGAGGGGAGGCAGCTGCAGCCTATATTAACATCCAGCGCTGGTCTGGAGTCAGACTGCGGCTGGATGTTAAAATGGTAACCCCCCCTGTATAAGACGCACCCTGTTTTTGGTCCAAAAAAGGTGTGTCTTATACATGGGGAAATACGATACGTAACATTTCTGTATGTAGATTGCGTAGGCACGGCTTACGGAATCTACCTACAGAAATAGTACATAGATCGCATAAATAAGCTACTACGCATGCGTAGTAACTCAGGACCTGATTCACACTTAAGAACGCGATAGGTTCCTAAATATACGCAACTAATAGCAATGAAACTCCTCGGCACGCCCCCGGTTTTCAGCTTCTTATGTGAGTTACGAGTGCCATAGGGCTCCCTTATCTGTAGGTTCGCATTTGAATGCGTAGGGCGTCTACTTAGGAACTTAACTGCATTATCGCACCTTCATTTGCTCATGTAAATGCCTCTCTCCACCCAAATCTTTGCATCTGCCGAGTTAATTATTCACGGAACGCCCCTTTTTGCGTATGTTACTATGAACCTACAGATTTTAAGTTCATGGTGTATAAGTATGGAATTTGCGTTCTTAAGTCCAATGCAAATAGCGTATAAAAGTTACTATGCAAGCGCAGTGCATCCGTTCTTAAATATACGCACCTAAAACCAGAAGAATTCTGAAGTGTGAAGCAGGTTCTCAATTCTTAAAATAACGAACGTAAGACCAAAACTACGTAACTGTGAATCCGGACCTAAATCATGATGCCAAATCTAATTGATTGCCCAACCAATGGAAGATTTAGAAAACAATTATATATATTTATTTCTATTTTAAATCTAGTTATTTGTTATGAAATAGGGTTGTGAAGTTTTTGGGAAGGGTGTATATTATGATAAACCTTACCTCTCTTCTCCCGCTACTCAGGGTCCACGCGCTGGAAGAGCAGCTGAAAGATCAGGAGCTGCGGACAGACGAGGTGCATTCGGAGGAGACGCGCAAACACAGAGACGAGCTGCGCAAGATGGAGAACGACCATAGCTACCAGATGACCATCCTGAGATCCAGGTACTGTGCGGTCTTCGATGGAGCTTAGTAATGTCTATATCCAGGGCTCTGCTAGAGATGATCTCATTCCATCGTCTTCTGTAGGATTCAAGAGGTGGAGAATGAAAACCAAGAGCTCCGCACCCAGCTGCCTGCAACCAAGGCGACCACCCAGAGGTTGCTAGAGGTAACCTTTTATTGTATCCAAACCAGTTATTTGCTTCCTGTCTGGAACCTTTGGCATGCCAGACGTCTGGGTCCGGGTTCACACTTACGTAGTTTTCATCTTATGTACGTTGTTTTAAGAACTGAGTTACTACGCATGTGTAGTAGCTTATTTATGCTATCTACATACCATTTCTGTACGTAGATATCTGTGAACCCGGACCCAGATCTCTAAACACCACTGACAAGAAGGAACATCTGTAACGTAAATGGCAGCCTCAACCGTGTCTGTGTTGATCAGAATGCATTGTGATCTGTTCGCACGGATTGTTCGCAGTAGAAACAAAAACGTCTGTGATCCGAATAAATCCCACAGGCGTTGGGGACCAATCGAAAGTCTGAATCCTGTTTAGTGTTACTCTTTAGCTGTAATTTAATCTCCGCTAGTTACGCATTTTTAGAACAGCCTTTTTGGCTGATGTTTTGAGCATTTTTAACCATGGGAGATTATCTTAAGGTAGTTAGATGCACACATTATAAAGTGTGAGGATTGAAGACGTAACTTACATTTTCTGCAGGAGAACCAAAGATTACAGGACCGTTTGGAAGAACTTAAGCAGCAACTTCAGGAACATCAGGAGCAGAACAATAAGCTAGGAGGGATCCTAAATAAGGAGAAGTACCAGCAGCTGTCCGAGAAGGAGAAATGTCAGGAGGTGAGACTGGCCTGGTGGAAACACTGTCCTCTCCGTCTATTGTTCCTCCTTGTACCTGTGTCCCGATCCTGCCACCCCTATCTGACCCCCTATGTATTTAGGGCCGTATTCACAAATCCGTTCAGGTGAAGTTGCGTGCTTGTTTTTAGGATCGGATGAAGTGCGCAAGCGTAGTAACTTTATTTATGTAATTTACGTTAAATATATGCACATAAGTGCTTTAGGAACGAACATGTAAATCGCACTTGGGGACGTACGTACGGAGGGGCAGGGTTGAAATATGTACCTGAAAATTTTTGTGAAAGAGGGTGGTGGGCATTTACATGAGTCTTTGAGGACGCGGTTACATCGAATCACACGTGCGGCATAATATAGGCACGTAATTGCACACGTAAAGTTAGAGGTGGTCTATGGAGGCGTAAGTGTACGATTTCACGGCCGTGAGAGGGGAGTGTCGTGGGTGTTAGTGGGTGTTGGCTTGCCACGTGCGTGCGTATAATTGCGTACTTTGAAAAAAACCGGATGTGTGAATACGCCCCTTAGTCTTTTACCTCCATTCTTTTCCTGTCTAACTTCAGCTTCTCTGGTTCTAGACCCCCGGAGACTTGTCCAGCCAGTCTGCGCCTATAAAAAAGAAAGGACGCCGATTACTTCCAAAGTTTAAATTCCTTTAGTGACCTCAGGCATTAAAATGTGATGTGCAGGAGAATAGTGTCTGTGTGTGTTTCTCAGGCTATAGGGGAGTGCGTTGGGCTCGGGGGTTCCTGACTTTTAGGAATGTGTTGTTCACTTTTATTTAAAAAAGGAGCGAACAGAAGCATTTATTGGGAGGAATATAATCAAATACACAAAATGGCAGTGGCTCAGATCAATTTTTAGAGTTAATGCAACCAGGTGCGTGAAATGCTGGGGGTAATCTGCTTTGACAGATACAAAGGTATATAATGTCTTCATTTTCATCCATGGTACTAGATAGTTGAATGCAGACTGCTAGCAATTGTCAGCAGTGCTGCAGAGTCATCACCAAAATGTACATGTTAAACCTAACCCTACCCTTAACCCTTCCGTAACCCTCCCTTTCCTGCAGCCTAACCCTAACCTTCTCCTTCTTCAGCCCTAACCCTAACTCTCCATGCCCCGTAGCCTAACTGTAACCCTCCATGCCCCACAGTCTAATCCTAACCTTCCCCTTAAGCCCTAACCTTTTACCCATCGCAGCCTAACCCTTAGGCTGGGTACACACTGGAGCTTTTGCGAAAGCTAATCTTTCCAATAACACAATGAAAAGACCGTTTCAGCAGATATCTCACCAGTGTGTATGTGCACTGTCCACAGATGCTCAAAAATCTTTTGAAACGATCTTTTGATTTGATCATTTGTAGCTCCTAATATGCCAGAGCAACCGTGGAAAGATATCTTTTGCTTGTTGCAAGTGTGTCCTGTGTCTATGAGGAGATCTGTGGAGAGTACACACTGGTGAGATATCTGGTGAAACGGGCTTTAGATTGTGTGATTGGAAAGATTATCTGCTGAAAAGCTTCAGTGTGACTGTGTACCCTGCTTAAGCCACTGTCGCAGCCTGTAGCTATTGGAAAGGGGGAAATAGCTTCCTGTTCCCAATAGCAAATTTCTATTTGCAAAGCTTTGCAAACAATAATAGTGTTTCCATGCGTAATACATAAGGTAGGGTTCTGATGGCGGATGCCCAATCCCACACAATGCCCTGCACTCCTACATGAGGGGTCATGAGAAACTAATTCCGTACGCTAGCCCCCGCACAGAGGCTAACGTCTGGAATTTACCCCTAACCGTGAATCGGGTGCATAGTGATTAAAAGAGCGATAGAAGCACATGAACCCTTAGTATTCAAAACTGTAGAATGACTGTAAGGTTCTGAATGAATAATAATAGCACCTTTTGAAACATCACTACTATTTAATCACTATCCCATTTTCAAAATCTCTCTGGGGGTTACTCAATATAGCAGCCGTATGGCGAGTCTGCTAAACAGACGACACACTATGCTTATTCAAAGTTGAATCTGGAATTGTGTTGCAGAATAGCTATCAGCACTACTTATTGACTGGGTGCACTTTTCCCATTAGCCAGTAGGTGTCAGTATTTGTTACTTTTCCTTTGCTTACATTTCTATACAGACTGAGGCATATCTCAGCTATGTGTTATCTACGACCACTTTCAACAGTATTTTATAGATAATGACCCAGTAAAATTTTAGCATCAGAAAGAAAATCCTCTCGTAATATGCTGAGGCACAACCTAGTTTTAAAATACTTATGATGAATTATTTAAGATATTGCTTGCACTTCCCATAATTCAAGACACATTTTCCCCCATTTAATTGTGAATTTTAATTTAGGATCATCTATTTAGTATTATAGATTATTACTTGTCATTGGTCATAAAGTAAAGAATAGTCTCCCATCAGAAATGGTAGCCGAATTAGAGCAATTTATTAACAGGTTTTTATAGTGTCGTTATATTACGCAGGATTTACAATTTTAACAATTATTATAAAACAGGATTGTATAATAACTAACAGACAGATGCTCGGTAATTAGTCCCTGCTCACAAGGGGAATCGTACATAAGGACAAGTGCTATAATGCACACAATGGAACAGCCAGGTTGTATGGTAACAGTGCTCAGTGCTCTGTATGATCAGTCACACAGCATTGTTACTACCAGGACTGAGGGGATATTACTATGGAGAGAGAGAATGTAATCCTGTGCCAGAAAGGAAAACTGGATAGCAAAGTGTTTGTAAATAGGACAGACAAATGCTCTGCTCTGTCCTCACACTCTCTCATCCGCTCTGTCCCTGCGCTCTCTCTTCACTCTGCCCCCTTGCTCTCTCTCTCCTCCGCTCTGCCCCCTTGCTCTCTCTCTCCTCCGCTCTGCCCCCTTGCTCTCTCTCTTCTGCTCTGGCCCCTTGCTCACTCTTCTCCGCTCTGCCCTCTTGCTCTCTCCTCCTCTCTGACCCTGCACTCTCTCCCCTCTGCTCTGCCCCCTTGCTCTCTCTACTCCGCTCTGTCCCTTTGCTCTCTCCTCCTCTCTGACCCTGCACTCTCTCCCCTCTGCTCTGCCCCCTTGCTCTATCTCCTCGCTCTGTCCCTTTGCTCTCTCTCCTCCGCTCTGCTCTCT
>WWET01000645.1:25169-39979 GCA_011038615.1 Limnodynastes dumerilii | reverse complement strand
ATAGATATATACATATTTTCATACAATTTTCTATATGGATAAATTCTATTACCACTACATACACTGTAAATATACATGAAAATATACATTGTGGGGGATATTACAGACGTTCCAGTGGGTTACAGCGCAGCACGTTAAGCTCTGTGAGTTGCCCACCTGACCTGGCACATGACGTGCGTGCGCGGTGGCTGCCGGGACTTGTAGTTTGCGAGGCGAGGAGGGCGGCGCTTGCCTCGCTGTGCCGGCGGGTGGAGCTGCTGAGCTTCGGAGACCCGGAAATAGAGGAGAGGAAGGAAACCGGGTGAGAAGGGACCGGCAGAGTCCGGACCGGTTCCGGGAGTCCTGAAAGGTATTTGTCATGACATTTAGAAATAACGCTCTGTGTGACTTATTGCTTTATTCATTCTGCTGGCAGGGAAAGGGTTAAATGTTGCTACAGTTCCCAGGGATCCACTACAGGGAAAGCCGGTGTATTACTCAGTGAGCCCTGTAATGTCCCCTCTGACACCCTATTATTTACATGTGTACCCTATACTGTCCTTCCTGACACCCCCTATATGCAGGACCCCATTATTTACATGTGTAGCCTGTAATATCCCCCCTGACGCCCCCTACATGCAGGACACCACTATTTATCTGTGCGTCCTGTAATATCCCTCCTGACACCCCTTACATGCAGGATCCCAATTATTTAACTCTATGCCCTGTAATATCCCTTCTGACACCCCTTAAATGCAGGACCCACCATTCACATGTGTACCTTGTAATGCAGGACACCACTATTTATCTGTGCGTCCTGTAATATCCCCCGATACCCCCTACATGCAGGACCCCTATCATTTGCCTGTGTACCCTGTAATATCCCTTCTGACACCCCTTAAATGCAGGACCCACCATTCACATGTGTACCCTGTAATACCCCCTGACACCCCCTACATGCAGGACACCCAATTATTTACCTGTGTGCTCTGTAATATCCTCCTGACACCCTCTACAAGTAACCACTCATCATTTACCTTTGTGCCTTGGATTATCACCCTAACATACCTGTACGCAGCACTCTGTCATTTACCTATGTACCATAGAATGATCCCATCACCATTAACATGGATTCTCTGTAATAAATCACCTGACACTGCTGGCTCATGTGACCCCTTTCATTGCCCTGTTCTCTCTATAAACACCTCTGGCATTTGGACCCGCCCCTCATCAATAACCTGTATTTCCTGTAATAGGCCATCTGACACCCCTGCTTGCATGACCCTATTCATTGACCTGATTTCCCTGTAACACAACCTTTATGCCAGGCAGTCTCCCAACAGATCTGGTGGGTGGAGAGGGCTGTGTACTTGATAGCCTCGCCATCTCCCCATAGAGTGTGAACCATCTGCACCTATAACCAGAAGGCCAGGTCAACGATTAAATGGTAATGCCGTGGGGGAAATTCTATATGAAAGTATGTCTCTCCCCCACCCCACTACCCCAAGTGTAACTGGATTGGATGTCTACAATTGACTTAACCCCAAAGGGCATTCCAACAGTGTGCGTTATGATGGGCAATTAGTTGACTTGTTTAGTTAATTCTAAAAATTAACTTAATTTCTCATTTTATAATTGTAGCCTTATTAAAAATGCTTAAACCTGCAACCATCATCAGGTCAAACACATTTAATTGTACGCAGAGATCTCTCATTTATATATTGCGTCCGTCTACATGTGGATCGTTGTTGTTTTATTTTTAAACGTTTGGTTTATTCCGTTCTGTCATCATCATTTCATGCAAGGGACGGTTCCAGCGTACACAAATGTTTTACTATTAGATAACGTATAGCAGTTGTTATCAGTAGACAGCTGGTTGTTACAGTTCTTACTATCATCACACGCCACCTTCATGTTTGTCTCTCTTAAAATGTAGTTTTTCCTGTTGCATCTGTACCCTCGGGAGTCTACATCCTGTCTTCCCTTCCTTTTTGCAGGACAGTGTCCATCTATAAGCGAGGTATGATGCCAGATCTGTCTACTTAGCCTGAGTTGTGTATAAGCTTTCTATATGTGCAGGAAATCTATACGTTCAGCGTCACTACATGTTAAGTTATAGGCCTACATGAATGAATCCTTCTCTTAACAACAGCTCGGCAGTTTCCTTCAGGATTATGCTAAACAATGTATTTTGCAATCATGCTTTATACATGATCATTGCAAGTTAGAGAGCCTTTAATTCCAATGTGAGCATAGAAAGCAGCTCCTTCCTTCATTCTCTATGCCTTTTCATGCTTGAATGCCTTGACACACCTATTTCAGTGTCGTGTGACTCCAGCCTGGAGAGAGAAAGAGACGAGGTGAATGGGAGCTGTAATAAAAAGTCGGGTGCCTTCGGGAAATATGACTTTAGGGCCTGGTCTGTACTGATCTGTCAGTGGCTGAGAGTTTAGTGTAATGATTCATGATCGTTTGTACATTGGAGCAAAATTTGGAGGCACGGCAGAGATGCATTGACAGCTGATGACTGCCACAGGTATGGCTCTGCGAAAAAAGGAAAGATCGTGTGTAATTAGGGCTTGGCTCGTTGTGTAGAGGGATATAATGTATAACATTAAGATGTACACTGGGGCGTTGGAGAACAAATGACTGAGAAATGCTGTGTTTTCTTAGGAAGGTTAATAATTGCTTTATACTGCAGTTGAGTAGGTGCTGGTTGATGATTTGACCTGAGGAGTGGGCGGCGTTGAGTCTTAACAACTGCTTGTCACCTGTACACAATGGATGCCGCCATTTCATGTGCAGAATTAGCAGCAACACTGCGGCTTTTTGCGTCATTACATACTAGGGGCTGCGTTCAAATATTGTTTCTGTTGCCAATACCGCGCGTGGATGACAGGCAGACATGAAACTCTCTTGTGCCACAGCATCCACGGTCTAACAGGTTCTTTGCGACCTCCGTAGAAAGCGCTTTGCTTTCCTCCATCCCATCACCGTCCTCCGTAAAGCTCGGTCGGGCAGAGAAGTTGCGGCCATAAAATTCTGTGTGCAACTCTGTCAAAATGATAAATCCAGTTTATAAATAGCATTGACGGCAGCAAAAAGATAACGAATCCAAAGCGGAAAAGCGGCTGAGGGTCAGATAGCGGGGAAACAGGTGTCAGGAAGCGTCAGATGGAGATTTATGGGGTATGTGGCCGGTCTGATTGTGCGACTGTGGCACTGGTTATAGACTGTGAAATGAGAAAACTTTCTTGTTTAATGTCACAGAGTTGGCGGATTATCATAACACTCTATCAATACTGCTTTTTATTAAAGTGGGGACTATTGGCAAACAAAAAAAAGTACAGAGTTGCTAATAGCATTTATAAATCCGTATTTATAGGCCCTATCTATTAGTGAATGTAGACATTTGTCATTGTATTTACATTATGCATAATGCATGCTTTGTCTCTGGTACCAGTCATGCCAGACAGATAGAGCAAGTGCTCCCTGGAGGTTGGATGTTACTGGTAAAGGAACACATAACTGGATTCAGTGGTAGGACGTAGGCCTATTGGGTTTGGCATGAATTTGAACGCAGTACCATATGGACAGTCCTTATAGTCTGCACTACGATCACTAGGAGGCGCTACAGTACTATCCTTAAGGCGGGTATTCGTCCACTTGCTGATGACAGGTTCTGATGACTGTGACGTTCAGATACTACTATAATAGGGAATTACAGACATCGGGCCTGATTCAGACTTAAGAGGGAGCTTGAAAATAAGAGAGGAAAGTTACACCTGGGCTAAACCATGTTGATTTCAGGGGGAGTCAAATTAATTGTATTCTTTTCAAGTAAATATCTTTGAATTGCTTAGTGCTCGCAGATACTGACCAGCGTTACTATCACACTGTTATTTAGACTTGGGATAGGAAACATCACCTCTAATCTGGGCCTATGTCTCCACCTCGTTCTTTTTAGTGTTAAATGGCTTTATAAAGGTACAGGCAGCCGTCCGTCATATACAGTTATTTGTGGAAAACAGTTGCTAGAAACTAAAGCCACCAGACTCCCACAGGGGGTTAAAAGGTGCTGTATGGGGGGTCCAAGGATTCCCTCTCACTCACTATGATGCCACAAATGGGGGTCACAGGTGAAAGGCCACCTACAAACAAGACATTTCTGGAATGGCTACTAACGCTCGCACGTGGCATTGACATTCACCACCCAGAAAAGCAGTGTGTTGGAATCCTACTATAGCATCACGTTCACCAGTCCAAAGCGCATAAATGTGTATAACACCCTTCATATTAATACATTATAGGGTCAGGGATCAACCATTTTCTTTTTAAGTTTAATCTAGAAACAAAAGTGAAAGATTAGGAGCCAGGTTTAAAATATATATATATTAGTGTGTGTGTGTATATTTATCCAACCTCTAACACCATGGTGACCGGAGTTTGTTGAGTCCCGCATTGAGTTTGGCCTCTGTTGCTATGTCAATGTTTGTAGACTGCGGTTTGCAATTGATCTAGAGCACACCCTGCCTTTCAACTCTAAATCTGATGGTATTCTTTAAATGCAATAACAGGTCCAGTGGCAATGGAATATTTTTTTCAGGGGGGCTTCACCTCATGTTTCTCTTTGTCATGTGAGTGGGTGATAGAAGGGTTATTGTGTAGAGTTTTTGTCTCATTTAAAGGACCGATGTCTCAGACACTTAAGTTGTACTCTTGTGTGTAGCAAGGGATTAGAATCTGCTACAGCCCATCTGCACATGTAACTCATACCATCCTGATGGTGATTATACACTTGTATGTGTGGAAGAAAGTGGCTCAGAAAGTATTGGGAGTAACAGTAACATTTGTCGTTACAGCAATCACTATTGTGAAAGTGAAACTGCCGACGGCCTAATGTCCTCTATATGAGTTCAGACATGATTTGAGTTTAGAAAAAGTTTAATTCTGCGCTTTAAAATGTGCAGAAATAGAACCAGTTGTGATGTTCTGTAGCTCAACTCTAATTCAGAGTTGTGAAGTAAAGCAGTAAGTAAATTCAGTGTTTCAGGCCTGGATTCACACTACGTAGCATATACGTCCGTAGTTTTCCGTTTTTTGCTACTGCGCATGCGTAGTATATTTTTTGACGTAATCTATGTATCTTTTCGTTACGTAGATTGCATATATGCGGGCTGAAAGAAACGAAAAGGTACATAGATTACGTAAAAAATGTATAGCACATGCACAGTAGTAAAAAACGGAAAACTACGGACGTATATATTCTATACGTCCGGTAGTGTGAATCCGGCCTCAGCATGCGCATTAAGCAAAATCAGTCCGTATTTCAGAATGAACATGTAATGGATTTTCCCCTTCACATTGCAACATGTTTTGTCCTGATGCTAATTTTACCGTTTTGTGCGGTTATAAGTCTAAAACACGGCTTTTGGGCTGTATAGGAAATAACTGCGTATAATATAGGATACATTTGTGTTTGTTTCCTATTTTCTTTTTTCATTGTCCTTTTTACTGATTGGACAGGTGGATTGTGAAGGTGTTATTATCTCCGTTCAGCGTGCTTTATTCTGTACTGTATTCTATTATTGCGTGCAGAGGTTGTTATGCAGTAATAGCTGTCTATCTGCAAGCATTTTTAGGTTCTTGCCTGTGGACGCCCCCCCTGATCCCCTGCAGATGTGTCTGGTAATTAGCCGTGTTTCCAGGCTTCACTTGGCGGTGGATGGAGCTGCACAGCTGTCATCCCTCCACTCACCACAGAACTAACTGGGACCTGGATTTGTGAGGTTCCCATAAGACAGTAACACATCTGTCCCGACCGGTGTAAGACATAACGCAGGGACGAGACCCTTAAGCAGCAGATTACATCACAGCAGACGTTAAATGCTGCAAATAGCACATATTCTGCGTCTCAGCAGTCTTTCGATGCTCTATCCGTTGCAAGCTTTTCTAGCTTCATTTTGCAGCTTGCCGGATGTTGTGAAACTACAGGTGCCAGCATGCTTTGCCAGGTATCCGCTATGTCTATGCTATTGGAGCATGCTGGGAATTGTAGTTTCACAGAACCTGGAGTTATAAAGGTTTCCTTTAAAATTCCATTCATATTACATGAATTGCGCTTTTAATCTATAATGCGCACACAATGCTGATAAGAAGCGGATCATGCCGCCATCTAAAACTGGAAAAGTGCCATATTTAATGCTGTATTCTGGCGTTATCAGTGTAGATGTGTGACATGTAAACCTGTGGCAGGAATTTCACTCCGTGTGAAGATGGGAGTCGGCGCAAACTGCGGCCAACAAGCGCAAAAAAGTTCTGTTTGAGGCTATTTTTAACCTTCGTACGGTGCAATGCCACGTTGAATGCCCATCTGCATCTAGAATATTACAGGTTAAGTCAGTGTTGGCTAACCTGTGACACTCCAGGTGTTGTGAAACTACGAGTCCCAGCATGCCTTAACTGCAAAAGCATAGCGGATACCTGACAAAGCATGATGGGAATTGTAGTTTCACAACACCTGGAGTGCCACAGGTTAGCCATCACTGGGTTAAGGTCTGCCGCTGTATGGACCTGATCCACCACAAGGGGGCTTTGACCGGCTGCTAGCATTGGAAATCGGCCACTTTTGGTTATCCGCATATGCTAGCACCGCATTACCAGGCCTAAATCTGGATCCAGACCTCCTTCGCGGTACTAATGGCGGGGCGGAACAGGAAGCAAATAATACAGAATAAATTAGGAAGCAAATAATACAGAACACTGTGTTTCAGCATGAGTAGGAGGTGTAGGTGGGTTAAGCTCACCTGCCCAGCGTCAAGGCACCTCCTGTAGCTGAGTCCCTATCTGTGTGGGATGGGGGAGGGAGTGAATAGTACAGTTAGGGCCAGATTTACTAAGCTGCGGGTTTGGAAAAGCAGAGATGTTGCCTATAGTATTTAATGCTGTATTCTGGCGTTATCAGTGTAGATGTGTGACATGTAAACCTGTGGCAGGAATTTCACTCCGTGTAAAGATGGGAGTCGGCGCAAACTGCGGCCGACAAGCGCAAAAAAGTTCTGTTTGAGGCTATTTTGAACCTTCGTACGGTGCAATGCCACGTTGAATGCCCGTCTGCATCTAGAATATTACAGGTTAAGTTCTGCCGCTGTATGGACCTGATCCACCACAAGGGGGCTTTGACCGACTGCTAGCATTGGAGCTAGAATCTGATTGGCTGTTATGGGCAACATCTCCACTCTTCCAGACCCGCAGCTTAGTAAATCTGGCCCTTAGGGTCTTTCCTTGCCTGTATAGGAGTTAGGATGCTTCGGTGGAGATCTGGATCCAGCCTTATAAGGGAGAGATCGCTCCTATTCCTGGGTGCTGGAAAATCTCCTATTTAATAGAAAGGTGTGTTCTGTGCTTGGTCTGCATTCATTCATCTTCCTGCATCTGTATGTGAGAGGCACGACGGATGCAGCATCATTAGACAGCAGTGACATCTCAGCCGGCGGCTGTTAGATGGTCAGCGGCTCCCGCCGGCCTCTCTGCACTAATCCCACTTATGTCAGCATCTCCCTTCACATGCGCTCACATTGCTCTTAGTTTACTCTATGAAAACCAGACATTAGGACTGTCGGAGCTCTCTTCCCTAGAATCGATGGTGTCAGTCTCCCGGGCTGTGTTTTTAATCTGTCTATGCATCCGGTGCCAGCATTTGGGCAGACGAGTCTCTGCTTGCTGAGTAATACATCCCACACACAACAACTCACTACTGTGTTCTAAAGAGTGGCAGACACTAATGCCTGAGGAATCCTAATCATAGCTGAGTGTCCCGGTGTTTGGGGTATGTCTCTTGCCACATATTCACCAGAACGCCTCCAAAACCCTGATTCATAACCGTAACGGTAACGCGGGAGAATTCGTCAGGGTGCAATTTTTCTAACAACCGGGATTTAAATTTCATATTAATTCCTAATTATAAGGCACACAGAGCAATGCATGGGCACCTCTGCTGGCACACACGAGGACCAAGCCATATTTGAATGCCATGTTTTACCAGCCTGGTAAATGTCATTCTGGAGTTGGCAGGTGCTGCTCTAAGGGGATGTTCTGGGCCTCCGCTAGACTTATGGGCAGTTCAACTAATTGTTTTTAGCGCTGCACATGCCCTGAAAACATGTTCTCCGATGAGATGGAAAATATGCAATTATGTCACTTCTAAGCGATTTGCATTGGGCGTGATTCGCATTCCGAAGATCTGAATTTTGGCAGATAACATCCCGGCAATAAAGTGGTGACAGTGGTAATTTTTCGATCGGACAATGTCGTTTTCGCGACGGCTGTGTATTTGAGTATTGCAATGGCGTCATGTACTATTTTCGGTAGCCTCACCCTAATCCTGACGGGCAGCCCTAACACTAATCCTAACAGAGCCTAACCCTAAATTTGGGACATAACATTCGTCATTCAGAACGGGAATCGTAGACGTTTCTGCATTATACTCGTGCTGTGATAACGTTCTTCTACTTTTGATTCCTGTCTGTACTGATACAGCTGCTATTAAGCGACCGGCAGTATTGCGATTACCGAACCAGCAACTACATCTCCTTACACCTTCCCTGCTATTCGTATACGCCTTTATAAATATCTCGCCATTGTATACTTTCTGTACATTGCCAATGCCTTTACCAAAAAACAAAAGTATTCACGAGTGTACATAAGGGCCGCAGTCTCTCAGTCTTTAGTGTTTTTCTGGGATTTGATGTATAAAATCCCCCCAGCACGGTCCACAGGATCCCGATGAAATTATAGCAGCCTCCAAATCTCAAGGTCCGCACGTGTGGCCCTTCAGACGTTTAAAGGGCCACGTTTCCTTTAGTTCAAGTAATCCGTTCAGTGAAAGAAATAAACACCTGTACGTAACGTCATACTACAAGTGTTACAAGCCATAACGGAGAATTCTGTCATTGACACAGTCAGGAGGTGACGGGATCACAGCTGCTTGGTCAGGTTTAGCCATCAGGCCTCCCGGTGCCCACCAGAGCTACAGCGCTATAGACCATGATTGTGCCCTGTCACTTTAACAGTAACGTGGATGGTGGCATTATTTTCATCTCTGTTAATGTTAAGGGAGCGGATCCAGACGTCCGTACGACAGGGCACTTACACTTTCCCAATGCGTAAGTACCCTGTGCGATTGTGTGATGGGCGGGGGGGGGGGTCGGGTGGGGGGGGGGGGGGGGGGGGTATTTAAATCGCTAAACCCCAATGAATTATGAACCCTTCCATGTACGGACTTTAGGAACACACGCACGGAAATCCATTCCCTGCGAATGGACTTACGGGCAACTGTGCGTACTTCTATCTGGACCCAGTCCAAGCTGACTGAGCGTATCCTCTCCGTACAAAGCCCTGATATCCTTGACAGTAATCCGGGCACGCTAAAATGCCCATGTCACACTGCCCTCACCAGGCTGCGTTAGGTTAGGTTGCACTTTGTTGTTGACCGCTCTCTCTCTCTAGTACTGTAGTAAACACACCCTATTGTTATGGTGTTTTATGACTTCTTGTAAGGTGGATTTGTAGCCAATAGGATTCAGTGTGTGGACATAATTATTTGAATAGGAGTTTGATGTAACAGGATGGCCCGTCCTGTCATGACATGTGAATGCTGCAGGACTAGCTATTAATGTCACCTCCCGTGTGTGTTACATGCCTTGTGTCCCTGTCACAGTATCAGCCGGTGTGTGACTTTTTATGATTTTCCCCATTGTAGTCACTTCTCCCACTTTTGTTTCTCTTCCTTTCTTCCCTGTGCTCCTGCTTTCTGGTCAAGGTGATTCTCTGCCATCTCATGCCTCCCTTCACCCTCCCTCCCCTCTCTACTACTTAACTTGTGTCCCTCCCTCCCTGACAGCTGTGCCCGACCTCTCCACTCATTCCTTCCCCTCTGTCACAGCTCTCACACTTTCCCTGTCTCTCTCCCTCTCTCTCTCTCTCTCTGATGCCCTCCGCCGTCCCCTGGCACTTCCTGTGTGACACTCTCGGATCTAGCCCGGGATAAGTTGCGTGAAGCCAGGCAGGAGTGGCACACATGGGGAGTTCAGCATCCTCCCTGGCAGCAGAGGGCACGTCACACCATGGCACCTTGGGCACTGCATACCCTGGACTCAGCCTGCTGGGCTGGCATAGAAGCGGGTCGCCAGGGTCTGTATGGCAGGGCACAGTCATTCCAATGTACAGGACTCACAGGTAAGAAGACGACGTGAGTAAAATGCTCCTTCCATGCTCTGTGGCTTGGCATTGCTATCTAGCTGGCATATATTGTTGGCATTTATCGTTATTATAATCCAGTGCAAAAGACGGCTTTTTCTGCTGCTGCTTTTTGTAGCTTCTTAATATCGTGTTACTGGCAGTGTGTACATTGTGGGTGGGGGTTGCCCCGTGAAGTGGTGGCAGGCACGGATTGCTTCCAATAAACTGTACAGCTTTTTATTGCTGACAGTGGTCTATTTATAAGCCTCCGACACATCTGGCTTCATATTAGATGGATGACAGAAAATTCACAGTCCTACTATTAATTATCAAGCCATGTGTGGGATAGGCTGGCACTACCACTGTCTGCACTAAACGATTGGGCAATGAATACACTGCCATCTGCGTGCCAACTAAAGCTTGTTCAATGTGAGTCTAAAAACCAGTTGTAAGAGTTGGCATTCGCTCAGACGGTTGTTGATGGAAGATGACAGCGGGTACCTTGGTATAGACTGTTCTCTGTTGATTACACCTAATCGCAATTTCATTCTGATTTATGTCTGCATGTCGCCCGATCAATATAGGGAATGTGTTGGCGCATTTCACTGATGTTGTTTATATATCATTAGAATAATGTCTTTTCAACGGGCGATCAATTTGTAATGACGATTCAGTTTCAAATATTATATTCATGTGCCAAAAATAGGCACTTTGTAACACAGGATCAATATATAAATAATAGGTGTGGAATAAGAACAACAGCAAAAAGCATGCAAAGGAATGTAATATCTAAGGACCGGAATTAGACTTGCATAAAAGGGTACATTTTGTGACCGCTAAGAACGGGAAGCGAGCTGAATGTGTGCAGCGAATACAGCATGGCCCTGGATCCACTGTTACGTAGTGATTATAACTCTGGCGCGTTTGTCAGCGGGGTGGGTGCAAGCGCTAGTCGGGGGTATGTTAATAGCACAGTACTGGCTTTTTTCCCTACGCGTTCCGCCCTATCCAGACTTCTTTCCCAGTTTTAAGTGAGCAATTTAGAGGTAGACGTCAGGGCTTGAATGCCCTGCAAGTGAGGAGAGTGGCCTCTTCTCACTCGCTGTGTTCAGAGCACCTGACGCAGCAATAGGAAGTCAGGAGTAAGTCTCCACGCGTTTAACAATGTTAGGGCTATATTTATTTATTTGAAATCTTTTATTTTTTTATTATTATTATTATTGGCAGTTATGTTGAGAATGACACTGTCGTGTTTGCATCGTTTGTAATCGGTTTAGCAATAAAGAACTTTGGAATTTGAATTGCTGTACGGTGTTAACCCTTCTTCTTCCTCCCGGCCTGTGTAATCTTTGCAGATCTGATTATCCTGAGCTGCACAAGTGCTTAGGCTAGGAGAAAGTTACACTAAGCTCTGCCACATGGGACTGACAGGTGCAGCTTGTGTCATGGCCTGGCATCTCCTGAACGTGAAATCGGATCTTAGTATGGGCCGCAGACTTCAGAGTTTTGCTGAACGTCTTGTGTTTCATGCACATTGTGGCCCATAGGGGGCGGAGCTAAATTCACAAGTGGGCGTTCCCTCTTAGTCAGTTTACATTTTAGGTATTCCTTCCTAGGAGATTACATTATAGGCCTTCCCGTTCTCTCTGTACCCATCTAGACCTCTGTTGATGAGAAGGAAAGCTTAAGACTGACGGGAATCCATCCATGGGGTGGTTACAAAATACAGCATTCACAAGTCTGCATCCGGGGCTATGGTTTAGTCGCTGGACATCTGCCATCCCCCTCTTGCTTTTTGTTGTATCTGTGTTTAAAGCTATGACAAATATGACATGACCACATAAAGGACTCTGAGTCTCTACACGATAACTCTGAGGGTCGCATGTGACCTTAGGGCCACCTGTGCGTTAATTGGTTAAAATACGCTCGGACCTATTAGGAGTAGACATTATGTGGGCAGAATTAATGGTCACCAGTATTCAGCCTTTTGATTGGCTAGGAGCCAGTGACATCGCTGTGGCACAGTGGGCAGCCTTTCCACCTGACATTGCAGGGGTCATATTGGATTCTTGGGGCTAGATTTACTAAGCTGCAGGAAAGGAAGTGTGGAGATGTTGCCCAAAGCAACCAATCAGATTCTTGCTGTCACTTTCCCATTGCATACTAGAAAATGTCAGCTAGAATCTGATTGGTTGCTATGGGAAACATCTCCAATTTCCATATTGAGTTTGTATGGTCTGTATGGTCTCTCCCTGTTTGTATGGGGTTTCCTCTGGGAGCTACAGTTTCTTCTTACAGTACCCAAAATATAGTTGTAGGTCATTGGCAGCAGACTAAAGTGGTTCCTGGTGTATGTGATGTTTCTGAATCTAGACCAAACATAGGCAACTTGCAGCAATACAATTCCCAGCATGCTCCAACAACACAAGTAGAGCTGATTTCTGGCAATGCAGGATGGGGCTCGTAGTTTCCTAACACCTGGAGCGCTCCAAGCTGTCTATGCCTGATTTAGACTGTATTATGGCCATGACAAATGATGTTGTGCAGTGCTGCATAGTGTGTTTACAGAGAATTATAATGACAAAGTACAAAGTGCCTCACGCCTCAGTTGCAGCATTTACACTAGACGAGGGCCTCCACCTATCACACTGTCCTTCAGGCTTAAAAGAGCTGACGGCGACATTTCCCAGCCATAGTCTGAGCCGGGACGATGCACACGGTGATATCACAGCTTGGGCTTGTTTTACCGATACATACTCCTTGTGGTTGAAAGAAGACACCAGTTAATCAAGTTTGACCTTTCTTCGTTCCTCCTTTCTGTTGCTTCTTAGGAAATCATAAAATCCCAACAGAGCCATTTTCAGTTCTGCATCAGGAAGAGAAAAGGATTCTTGCTGGATCTGGGTCTTAGATGACTTTAAATGAGCCCAGAGGAGTCACAGCTGTGTAATGTTTAAATGAGCCCCAAGGAGACACAGCAGACGAGCCCCGAGGAGTCACAGCAGATGTGATCTCCACACTGCACTGGGATATGTTGCCTGTGTATAAAATATATATAATATCTGTACAATTGAACTCCATAAGGTAGCTCTCAGCTCTAGGCGCCTCCAAGCCCAAATAATTCATTCTCCTTGGTGTTTTTGGGAAGTTAATTTTAAGAAGTTGGGTCAAAACAACTTAACTTATAACTTACTTTATTTCATCATTTATTTTCTTTTCTTTCACCTTATAAAAGCTGTGTAGGATCGGAGGCTCCTTGGTCACACTGGCTTTTAAAGCAACGGCTGGGAGAGAAGCTGCGCAACGCTCAAGTGAAAAGTTACAACAGCGTAGCATAGCCTCAATCCTATCCTTACCCAGCAAGCCACGAGGAGCTGCAGGGAGAGAGGCTATAATACACTCCCAGCGTAGCAAACTCCTGTGCCCTGATCAGCCCTGGAGTCAAGAAGACACCGCAGGGAGAGCGGATGTGCTATGCTGCCATCGTGGTACAACCTCTCTCCCTGCAGCTTCCATGCACTGACTGGGCCAGGAGTTTCCGTGAGCGAGGCTGTGCTGTGATGACATGTCGGCATAGTACAGCCTCCCTGTCTGCAGATCCCATGCGCTGATGGATCAAGAAAACTTACCTTTCCCCGTTAGACTCTTCAGTCGCGGGAACAACATGGTCTCTCCAGAAACTGACGAACGCTGACAGCGGTTGTCGCTGTAGTGCCGCAAAGTGATCTGTTGAAAGAGAGATTATTGAAGCATTAAATTACCCCCATTTGCGACATCACTACCTCTCTACACCGGAAGATGGGGTTTGAAGATATTGGTAGATGTAAGAAATGTTTTGGGTTTTTTTTGTTTTTTTTTATTCAGATTAGCAAAGCTTTATTCAAGACTTAGTTTGTCTCATTTCCATAGAGTTTCACCGGCACCAGAAGAAGTAAAAATAAAGCTTCGTACCCTGACAGGACTGGCATTGTATGCTTCCATCATCTTCATGTAGTGTTCAAGGGCATAATATATCTAATTACCGACCACAGCCAAGGTTGTGCAAGGAAAGACGAGCAAACTCTAGTCCAGTTTCCAGACAACGGCCTGACTGCAGGGCTTGTAATTGAATTGCTCTCTAGCACATTACATGTGACAACACAACAAAAAAGGCACCAAATCGATTCCCCCCCCCCCAGTCCCGTGGAATTGGATTTCCTCCCAATGAACCATCGTTGATTTAGAGAAGGAGGAATAAGCCGATTATCTCTCTGCCTCATTTCATCAGCTCTTGGTCATCGTTTGCTTCTCACAGGGCAGCCATCTGGGAAAAGCAAACTTTTTGTTGTAAAATGGTTGTTTGTTCAACTAAAACAAAACTCAGTCTGTGCTGTCCGCGCCCTTCATTTATTTAGGCTGGATTACTGTTAAGACCGTCGTACAATAATAATAAAAAAAATATCTGGTTTATTTCTTTAGGGCTTAAAATTTAAAAGGACTAAGTCACTGGAAGAATGTGTACGTATTATATATAATGCTGGGTACACACTGACCGTTTTCACCCTGACTTGCCTAATAATGCCCCCCTCCCCGACACACACACTGCCCTCTAG
>WWET01000644.1:554681-570088 GCA_011038615.1 Limnodynastes dumerilii | reverse complement strand
GACTGCTCAAGGCGGAGTTCTCAGGTTGAGGGCCCAGAGGGAGTGCCAAGGGGGAAGAGCCCAGGGTGGAGTTCTCAGGGGGGAGGGCCCAGGGGGAGTGTCAAAGGGGTAGTGCCAAGGGGGAGTACCCTGCTCTCCTACATTATATCGCTCATTGCCTACAAAGCTGGTGGCAGTAGCACATCGCACCCTGGCAATGCCATTTTGCACCAAGGTGAGGGGATTTATCATGAATGGAAAGACTGAAAAACAATGTGGACAAAATTCAACTCTAAATTGAATCAGTAAAATTTAAGAACAGTATTTGCTATATTCAAAAGCAATCAGCATTTTCCTGTATGTGAAACAAATAAATGTATTTACCCCCAGACCCCACCCATAATCTGGTTTGTTCAGGTGCAAATGTACCTTTTTTTTTTATTTTTTACTCTTATGTCTAGGCAGATCGATATATACATCAATCAGTCACTTACACAGATAAACCAGGACTTCAAAACGTCAGTAACTTTACGGGTTGTCTGCAGACGGTATTTACAGAATAAGGTAACCAGGGTCATAACTACAGAACAATAGATATATAGAAATGGTTTTAGTTTATGTTATCTTCAGGTTAAGATAATGGTAGAGGCAGAGTTTGGGAGGGGTACAGGCCCGTATTCAGATATACGTCCGGTGTTTAGCGATTTTTACTACTGCGCATGCGTAGTCATTTTTTTTACATAATCTACGTATGGAGGAATAGGCCTTGTGATCAGGCATTTTTTTATTTATCATTATTAGATTTTACATTTATGATGCTAATTATTAACCAAGCACCTTTTACAGTAGTAATCATCAAGAGGCGGCCCAATGGTCCTCAGAGCTCTCTCCTGTGGCCCTCAGCTGATTACCGGCTTGTAAAACTTGTGTAAGATGTTACTGGTGTGATATTAAATACAGGTGACTATTTATGTGGCTAAATGTAATCTTATCACCTTATTTATACCCTGTTCACACTGAGCCAAAACTGAGCCAAAAACCTGTGTCGGGGCTTAGTGTGAACAGGTGCGCCGGCTGCTACCCGGGTCTACTGACCCGGGAATTAGAACAGGGACATTTGCAGGGTTATTCCCCAGTGTGAATGATGATGGCCCTGGCAACAAGTGTTGCCAGAGCAACAGTAAACAAATTACGCAGTGTGATGACACACTACTGACAGGGCAGACCCGGGTACCTTAATGTAAACAGGGTCTGCGACCCTGGGATCTCCTGGTGACACGGCAATATCCCGGGTTCACAGACCCGGGATATTGCCAGGGCGGCAGTGTGAACACAGTATAACACACCAATATGTATTGGGCAGCATAGTGGCTCAGTGAGTAGCACTTGTGCCTCACATAGGCCTTATCTGTGTGGCATTTGTATGTTCTCCCCGTGTCTGCGTGGGTTTCCTCCGGATGCTCCGATTTCCTCCCACACTCCATAAACATGCTGGTAGGTTAATTGGCTGCTGACAAAATTAACTCCAGTGCGTGTGTATGTATGTGTTAGGGACCTTAGTATGTAGCTCCAATCGGAATGAAGTGAATGTCTAACGTTCTCTAAAGCACTGCGGACAATTTGTGGCTCTAGATAAATAATTATAATAATATCAGTATGGCCATCACAGCCTTATAGTTGTTTTTTCTATAGATCTCCCTAATGTAGCATTGGCAACCGTTGGCACTCCATCTGTCATGAAACTACAACTTCCAACATGCTCTGACAGCTGAAATCCATGAGCATGATGATACCCAAAGCATGATGGTACTTCTAGTTTCTATGGTACTTGTAGTTTCACAACAGCTGGAGTACCGCAGGTTACCTGCGTCTGTTCTAATGTGATTACCGTTACATCAGGTCTCCTCCCACCCACTTACTGGATGTTTAATTCATTACTAAAAATGCAACGTGTCCTCGTGGTGCTCGGCTCCGAGTTTGCCATATTATCTCGACGCCCATATGCGCACACATTAATCCTGCGCAGACACGGCGCCCAGTGCGCTACGACCCGTTGTGTACACACCATTTCTCCGGAAAGCAGGGCTGCTGCTTCCATTTTGCATTTCGTCTTTCATCCTGCCATTATCACATTCTGCAGGAGAGCCTCCATCCTCCAGAGACTTGCTCACGATAATTATCTTAATTGACTTTAATATTTCCCTTTGTAGTGTTATAGGTTTTTTTTTTTGTAATTAGCCGCCATTTCTGCGCACACATCCCCAAACATCCAGCTGAACGTAGCAGGGACCAGGCTGAAGCCTCCTGTAGAGACGTTCCCCCCCACGTTATCCGCTCACCCCAAAAAGGGGCATAGACGCCTCAACTGCAGGCACTGTCCATGCAGCAAGAACCTTAGAACCTTAGATTCCACTGTGGCTTCGGTCATACAATGCAGCACCCAGCACAGTGCGCCATGGCCCTATATATAGACTGCAATCTCAATGCTCTGGCATTCCCACAAACTTATTACCACATGACAAAAAGCCCTCGTCCTAAGCGGGCTTAATGTTTTGTCCCAATACTAGGCCGGAGTGAGGAGGGGTCAGGACTCAATGTCTCAGGATATAATCTGATCACCATAATATACAACCATTCCTACAGTATAAGTAAGCAACTACCTGTAATCTCAGAGTTATATACCTTCCCTGGATAACCCCCCATAAATAATTAAATAACATTGGCCATTGACAACATTTTATATATATATATATATATATATATATCTCACACACATATATATACAGCAAGTAAGAGAACAGATTTAGCAGAGGGAATAACCAGGAATTTACTGTGTACACACATTCCAGGGTCTCAGCGTGTGAAAAGTGGATTTCATGGTAATCAGTTAATGAGCTGGTAAACTGGTTGTGATCTTTGTCCTTTAATGGGTTAATGACAAGTTAATCACACCAGGTTATAGCCCCTGATGGTGCTAAGTGTGACGGGCACATTATTATTACTATAGGCAAAATTATAGCAGAACAGAGGAGACGCGGTGTTGAAAAATTAGGGCGAGGGGTGACACCAGCAATAGAGAAAGGGGGGTAGGTTATAATATTTTGGGAGCTGGATTTGAGGACTGTTAGAGGGAGTTTTAAAAGCTGAGACAAGACACCTAAACATGAGGGAGCGGGCAAATATGCTATATCTAAATAAGGGGGTATAAAGTATGTGATTAACCCTCTCTGGATAAGATTCCCAGTGGAATATAATGCGGAGATAACAGAGTCAATGTGACAATGACAGAATGCACGGTTTGTGACAAGGGCAGGAGATGAGGGTGATGTGGGAAATGCAGAGATACAGTGGTATATAGATAGATGCAGAATATTAGGGGTTATGTTCTGTATTTGGGGGTGTATTGGTTAGTATTAGGGTGACGCTTCTGATGGTAATAATATTAGGACCTGCAAAACATTCTGTAAAGTTCTAGTATTAGGGGTTCCTGATACTGAGGAGTGAAGAGCAGGTATTAGGGTATTTTAGGGGGATGGTATTGATGGGTTGTAATGTAAGATGTTAGTGTTGTGATACTAATGGTGAGTTACAGCACTGATATTAGGGATAAAGTACTGATGATGTGGGAGGTTATGGCAGCCAGTATAAGGGTTCTGATAGTAACAGGGGTGTGATGAATGCTATTAAAGTTCAAGATGAAATGGAGGGTATGTAGTGTGGTATTGATGATATAGGGGCAGTACGTAGCCTGGTATCAGGGTTCTGGTATTGAGGATATAAGGGTCACAGTGCATGTATTTTTCTGGTATTGATGATATGGGGGTTACAGCCTGGTATCAGGGCTCTGGTGGTGATTATATGAGGGTACGTAAGCCTGGTATTAGGCTCTGGTATTGATGATATGGGGGTTACAGCCTGGTATCAGGGCTCTGGTGGTGATTATATGAGGGTACGTAAGCCTGGTATTAGGCTCTGGTATTGATGATATGGAGGGTACGTAGCCTGGTATCAGGGCTCTGGTGTTGATGATTGATATGGGGGTACGTAGTCTGGGATTAGGGCTCTGGTAGTGACGATGGTATGGGGTGGTACAATGCCCTGGATCAGGGCTCCGGTGCGGATGAAGATACGGCGCCCGGTACTGACATGCATCGCCCGGTACTCACGTGTGCTGCTGCGGGAACTGGTAGCCGCCGGCCCCGGGGAGCAAGATGAGGCCGGTGTGGATGATGCACAGGGCCGGGAGCAGCGGGCTTAGAGCCCCGGTACCGATCAGCACCATCCTGCAGAGCCGAAGAGAGAGAGGCAGAGGCTGGGAGCGCAGCACAGGACTGCCGGGGACCGGGGGAGGGAGGCGGGGAGGATGTCACTGACAGGCGGCCCTATATGCGAGCCCACCCCGAAGACAGACTGCCCACCTCTTACCCAGAGACTGCCCACCTTATACACAGAGCCTGCCCATATGATACACGGAGACTGCCCAACTCATTCCCAAACTGCCCACCTTATACAGAAAGACTGCCCATCTCATACACTGAGACTGCCCATATTATACCCAGAGACTGCCCATCTCATACCCAGCGACTGCCCATTTCATACCCAAAGCCTGTCCATCTCATACCCACACACTACCCACCTCTTACCCAGAGACTTCCCACCTTATACACAGTGACTGCCCACCTCATTCCCAAAATTCCCACCTTATACAGAAAG
The DNA here is from genome assembly GCA_011038615.1 of Limnodynastes dumerilii. Lineage (NCBI taxonomy): Eukaryota > Metazoa > Chordata > Amphibia > Anura > Limnodynastidae > Limnodynastes > Limnodynastes dumerilii. The sequence goes on along the minus strand of WWET01000644.1, from coordinate 565,396 downwards.
ACTGCCCATCTTATATACTGAGACTGCCCACCTTATACACAGAGCCTGTCCATATGATACACGGAGACTGCCCACCTCATTCCCAAAATTCCCACCTTATACAGAAAGACTGCCCATCTCATACACTGAGACTGCTCATCTCATACCCAGACACTACCCATCCCTTACCCAGAACCTTTCCACCTTATACATAAAGACTGCCCATCTTATATAGCAAGACTGCCCATATTATACCCAAAGACTGCCCACCTTATACACAGAGCCTGCCCATATCATACACAGAGACTGCCCACTTCATTCCCAAAGCCTACCCATCTCATAGCCATGCACACTACCCACCCTATACCCAGAGACTTCCCACCTCGCCCCAGACTGCCCACCTTAAATACAAAGCAAGCACATATCATACCCAGAGCCTGCCCACATTATACCCAGAGCCTGTCCACATTATACCAAGAGACTGCCTACACTATACAAAGAGACTGCCCATCTCATCCCTAGAGCCTGCCCAGCTCATACCCAGAGCCTTTCCACCTTATACCCAGAAACCCACATTATATAAAGAGACTGCCCATCTCATCCCTAGAGCCTGCCCAGCTCATACCCAAAAACCCACATTATATAAAGAGACTGCCCATCTCATATCCAGAGACTGCCAACTTCTAACTAAAGACTGCCCACCTTATAACTTGAGACTTCATGCTTTATATTCAGTGTCTTCTCACCTCATACCCAAAGACTAGGATCTCAGACCCAGAGTATGCCCAGTAAATACAAATAATCTGCCCATCTCATACTCAGAGACTGCCCATCGTATACACTGGGTCTTCCCATCTCATACCCAGGGACTGCCCACCTTATAGCTAGATAACTAGACCTTGCCCATAGTTTAATCAGAGACTGCCCATCTTGTACCCAGACTGCCCTCCTTATACCCTGGCATTGCCCATATCATATCCAGAGCCTGCCTACTTCATAGTCAAAGACTTCCCACCTTATAAACAGACTGCCCACCTCATCCCCAGAATGAACACCTTATACCCAGACACTGCCCTCCTTATACACAGAGACTTCCCACTTTATACACAGACATTGCCCACCTTATCTCCAGACTGCCCACCTCTTAAAGAGAGACTGCCAGCCTTATAAATAGAGACTGTCTATATTATAACCAGAGATTGCCATCTTATGTCCAGAGACTGCTCACCTTATACACAAAGACTGCCCACCTTATACACAGAACCTGCCCGTATTAAACCCAGACACTGACCACCTCATCCCCATACATCCCACCTCATCCTCAATGTTTGGCCACCTTATACAAAGAGACTACCCACCTTTACAGAGTGACTGTCTTAGAGCCTGTTTATGAGACACAAATCAACTAGTATGGTGATTACCAGCCCTGCACTGCCAGTATGCACAGTGACTCCTTCTTGTGCACTATATCTGTGTGTAGCAGCCTAAATATAACATTCATAGGCAGGCGCTGGGTTATAAATGATTTTCTGCTTTATACCCTCTGTTTGGGGTCTCATCATCCATCTGGTGATGGGTAATAAAACAGATTAAAAGATGGAAAACTGCCCAAGATAGCACAGACCTATCAACGTGTACAGTGTAATTTACGGTCTGCGCAGGATGATTAACTGCAGGCAATAAGTGGAGTGCGTCAGCCCTCAGTACTGTCATCTCACTATGTGATAACATTTACTTTCTAAGTGTTGACCCTCCAACATCTCCCAGCGGGAATAGTGTACCCACATACTATATGTGCAGGATTATACATGTAGCAGACAGAGGAGGCGTGATCACACAGCTATGGCTGTGGTCTGCTCAGCCAGAGGAGGTGTGTCCTGTGTGCTCAGCCAGAGAGGGTGTGTCCTGTGTGCTCAGCCAGAGAGGGTGTGTCCTGTGTGCTCAGCCAGAGAGGGTGTGTCCTGTGTGCTTAGGCAGAGAAAGTGTGTCTTATGTGCTCAGACAGAGGGAGTGTGTCTTGTGTTCTCACCCAGAGGGAGTGTGTCTTGTGTTCTCAGCCAGAGGGGGGGTGTCCTGTGTGCTCAGCCAGAGGGGGTGTGTCTTGTGTGCTCAACCAGAAGGGGAGTGTGTTGTGTGCTCAGCCAGAGGAGGTTTGCCCTGTGTGCTCAGCCAGAGGATGTGTGCCCTGTGTGCTCAGCCAGAGGATGTGTGCCCTGTGTGCTCAGCCAGAGGGAGTGTGTCCAGTTTGCTCAGCCAGAGGAGGTGTGCCCTGCGTGCTCAGCCAGAGGGCATGTGTCCTGTTTGCTCAGACAGAGGAGGTGTGCCCTGTGTGCTCAGCCAAAGGAGGTGTGCCCTGTGTGCTCAGCCAGAGGGGATGTCTCCTGTGTGCTCAGCCAGAGGAAGTATGTCCTTGTATTTAGCCAAAGGAGGCATGTCTTCTGGTCTTCTACAGGAGGCATCTTGTGTGCTTAGGCCAAGGGAGTGTGTCTTTTGTGATCAGCCAGAGGAGGCGTGTCTTGTACCCACCAGAGGAGCCATGTCTTGTACCAACCAGAGGAGCCGTGTCTTGTACCCCCCAGAGGAGGCGTGTCTTGTACCAACCAGAGGAGGCATGTCTTGTACCCACCAGAGGAGGCGTGTCTTCTACCCACCAGAGGAGGCGTGTCTTGTACCAACCAGAGGCATAGGACTAGATCCAGACTTCATTAAGTGCTTGAAATGAGTTACTCCTGGGCTAAACCATGTTGATTGCAAGGGAGTCATATTTCATCTGTTGCAAACAGTATTAGAGTTGAGAGGTGATGTTTCCTATCCCAAGTCTAAATAACAGTGTGATAGTAAAGCTGGTCAGTATCTGTGTGCAGTAAGCCATTCAAAGATATTTCCCTGCATGCAAAGAATACAATTAACTTGACTCCCCCTGAAATCAACATGGTTTAGCTCAGGAGTAACTAAGTTCAAGCACTTACTTAAGTCTGGATCCAGCCCATTGTGTCTTTTACCAATCAGAAGAGATGTGTCTTGTGTATATGAGTGTGTTCACGTCTGTGAAAAGTTCTCTGCCTAGCAGTCAGTAAAATATATCAATAAATCAATAGGCAAGTAAATCCTAGTAATCTCTATAGTTGCAGTCACTCACTGAACAGGTAACAGGAATAATTCAATGCAGCAGCGCCTCTAGTGGTCAGAGGAGTAGAATTACCACTAGGCTGAAAGTGTGAACAATGTTACATAGAGATTCAGGAACTCAGCTGGAAGACTGCCCCCCTACCATACCTAGAGACTGTCCACTATGGACGCAGAGACTACCTTCCCACCCTGAAGAGAGAGAGAGAGATAGATAGAGAGAGAGACTGCCCCCCACCCCCACCATACCCAGAGACTGTCCACTATGGACACAGGGACTACCTGCCTATCCCAAACAGTGACAGACTGCCCACTGTGGACACAGCAGGAACTACCTGCCCACCCTGATGGTAGAACACTGCCCTCATACCATACCCAGAGTCTGCCCCCATTACACTCTGTAACATAACACTCAAACCAAGAGACAGTTGTATATAATTATATCACTGCCCGAGGTGGGCAACCGCAATTATTCCCTCGTCTCTCTCCCCTTTGCACAAATTACCGAGCCATTAACATTAGCGTCAATTACACAACACAGAACAATTATTGCCTCTAATCATTATTACATTATTACATCTACAATCCATCTACAAACTACTTGTTATTATTATTGCAGTAACAAAACCAATTTTCTCAAAGGTTGTCAACATTTTTTAGTCCCAAAGACTTGGGGCCCCAAATGCTCTGCAGATAACAAGTTATATAGCAACTGATGCAGAATGAGGCGTCAATATCATAAAACCTTTCTGTTCCTACCAAGAATCACGGTGCACACACAGGGCATTACCCAGACTGGGAGGTAAAAACTGAGGTATCCTGCCTGTGAACCCAATTGCAATTCTGGATCGGTGCACAAGTGTAGCCGTAGTCCAGCACAATGTAGATACATTTCCAGAGACGCTTCCTTTCCTTAGAGATACAAATGCAGGTGAAGGTACTACTCTGGGGATACGGTTGCGTACAACACACTCACCTGCCTTGCCGAAGCCTGATTGACAATACTGGAATGGAGGACTGTGGAAACTGCTCGTCAGTTCGGTGCTTGATGAGGACGCTTGCTGGAAACGTCCGGATTCTACGTGATTTGGACAGGTGAGTATTATACTAAATGTTATTTTTGATGTTAGTTTTAAGGTTAGTGTTAGGATACTGATAAGGAAGGTTAGGGTTAGGCTGTGGTGGAGGGGCAGTAAGGAGATAGTAAGGGTTAGGCTGTGGTAAGGGGAGAACTAAGGTTAGGCTGTCGGTAGGGAATGGATATGGTTAGGCTGCAGTAATGGGGGTGGTTAGGGTTAAGATGTGGCAAGGGAACGGTTAGGGTTAGGATGCAATGAGGGGAAGGTAAGGGTTATGCTGCAGTTAGGGAATGGTTAAGGTTAGGCTGTGGTGAGGGGAGGGTTAAGGTTAAGCTGTGGTAAGGGGAAAGTTAAGGTTAGGCTGTGGTAAGGGGAGGGTTAAGGTTAGGCAGCATTAAGGGGAGGTTTAAGTTAAGGGTAGCGTTAATGTTTGTGTATGACTTTTTTCAAACGACTTAGGTCGGTATAATTGTCAAACCCATTGGTATTCTTCCAGGAGGAGCAAAAGACAGCAGCATGGGGGAGGAGCTTAAAGGCATGACGTATACAAATCACACCTGAAGCCCTACCCCTGCCTAATCAAAGCTGCCTTTCATTGGGTTTCTAAGCATGGGGCAGGACTTAATACCATCAAGCCCCGCCCATCCTTAGTAACGTTTGAACTTGAGGCAGTGATTTGTATTAAATCACTTACATCAAGCTCAGATTCGGGAGATTTGCCGATCTCTCTGGATTCAAGGAGCAATGGTCAAATTCTGGGAGTCAGCAAGTATGGGTTAAATGCTAACTCAATGGTCTGATAGAGATTGTGTCGGCCATTAGCAGCTTACTGGACTTAGACATGCTCTGTGGCTGGTGCAAATATTTAGCTGTAATTGTGTATACTTATACCCCAGGGCTATATTGGGCTTACTTGCAAGAACAGACCATTACTGTGCACTGACTACATTATTCCACCTCATCCCTCCCCTGGAACGTCCCCTCTGGACGCAGGCAGTCACAGCTCTGAGTTGCCCTTACATGCACATGGGTACTTTGGGTGCACGTTCAATCTGGATCCCTTGTATGCAACAAGCTTGATGGAGCAGCCTCAACTGTGGTTGGCTGCCCCCATCAGTCAGAACAGGGTAGTGATGTCAGTCACCTGTGGGTGAAATCACAGTGTACCAGATCCAGAGAGTGTAAAAATAAGAGGAAAACAGGTGGAAAGTTACACCTGGGCAAAACCATGTTGCATTTCAGGGGGAGTCAAATGAATGTTATTATTTGCATGCAGGGAGAATACTATTTTTTCTGCATTTTGCACATTTTTGCTTGTATATGTGAATTGCTTGTGAAATGAACAGCGTTGCTCGAAGAGACTTTTTGCAGCTATTTTGCACCTTTTTGGAGACATGTTAATCACGGCGCCGGCATCCCGTGTTCTGTTTGCTAACACAGAACCCGCTCGTCTTCCTATTTACACAACATCACACGTGTGCGGCATAGTGAGAGACTCCCAGACTGCTCGGTGCGAAGGAGCAATAAAACAAAAAAAAACGTTGCCGCTCTCCGCCTGTCACGTGACCCACGCGCAGGTTGCGGCTTTACCAGCAATGCTGGTGTTTATTATCCTGACACAGCAGAAGCAGACTCATAGCACCAGCTCTTCAGAGAGAAATGAGGTCATTATGTGACGGGGCCAAAGGCGTTTGTAGAAGAGACTTAAATATGGATGTGGCAGAGAGGTTCTGGGATATTCCACGGGGGGCTCACAGAGCTTCTATAGTCATTGTGATTCCAAAATAAAGAGCCATCGCAATATAATTCAGTACATGTAACGTTACTCAGTATTAAAGGACAATGGGGTAGACAGAACTCCGCTTACAATACGTTTACTCGCGTAGCGTATTTTCGCGTGCGTACCTTCTATACACTCTCCTTGGCACACCCCTTGAATGTATGTATTTTGTACGAGATCCGCTTTCCAAACCCTACCTTAACTTTTCCCCACCTAACCGATGTCATCCATATGAGCAACACGTATTTACGCAGCTAAGCACACCCATACCGTACACTTTAAATACAAACCCCTGCCTACAAAGCGTATTTCAGACGTATTTTAGACTCACGTAAAAATTGGCACGCCCACACGTACGGATTTACGTGACACATACGTTATACAATGTAACCTCCATTATACAGTGTAACCACTATTATACAGTGTAACCACCATTATACAATGTAACCTCCATTATACAGTGTAACCACTATTATACAGTGTAACCACCATTATACAATGTAACCTCCATTATACAGTGTAACCACTATTATACAGTGTAACCACCATTATACAATGTAACCTCCATTATACAGTGTAACCACTATTATACAGTGTAACCACCATTATACAATGTAACCTCCATTATACAGTGTAACCACTATTATACAGTGTAACCACCATTATACAATGTAACCTCCATTATACAGTGTAACCACTATTATACAGTGTAACCACCATTATACAATGTAACCTCCATTATACAGTGTAACCACTATTATACAGTGTAACCACCATTATACAATGTAACCTCCATTATACAGTGTAACCACTATTATACAGTGTAACCACCATTATACAATGTAACCTCCATTATACAGTGTAACCACTATTATACAGTGTAACCACCATTATACAATGTAACCTCCATTATACAGTGTAACCACTATTATACAGTGTAACCACCATTATACAATGTAACCTCCATTATACAGTGTAACCACTATTATACAGTGTAACCACCATTATACAATGTAACCTCCATTATACAGTGTAACCACTATTATACAGTGTAACCACCATTATACAATGTAACCTCCATTATACAGTGTAACCACTATTATACAGTGTAACCACCATTATACAATGTAACCTCCATTATACAGTGTAACCACTATTATACAGTGTAACCACCATTATACAATGTAACCTCCATTATACAGTGTAACCACTATTATACAGTGTAACCACCATTATACAATGTAACCTCCATTATACAGTGTAACCACTATTATACAGTGTAACCACCATTATACAATGTAACCTCCATTATACAGTGTAACCACTATTATACAGTGTAACCACCATTATACAATGTAACCTCCATTATACAGTGTAACCACTATTATACAGTGTAACCACCATTATACAATGTAACCTCCATTATACAGTGTAACCACTATTATACAGTGTAACCACCATTATACAATGTAACCTCCATTATACAGTGTAACCACTATTATACAGTGTAACCACCATTATACAATGTAACCTCCATTATACAGTGTAACCACTATTATACAGTGTAACCACCATTATACAATGTAACCTCCATTATACAGTGTAACCACTATTATACAGTGTAACCACCATTATACAATGTAACCTCCATTATACAGTGTAACCACTATTATACAGTGTAACCACCATTATACAATGTAACCTCCATTATACAGTGTAACCACTATTATACAGTGTAACCACCATTATACAATGTAACCTCCATTATACAGTGTAACCACTATTATACAGTGTAACCACCATTATACAATGTAACCTCCATTATACAGTGTAACCACTATTATACAGTGTAACCACCATTATACAATGTAACCTCCATTATACAGTGTAACCACTATTATACAGTGTAACCACCATTATACAATGTAACCTCCATTATACAGTGTAACCACTATTATACAGTGTAACCACCATTATACAATGTAACCTCCATTATACAGTGTAACCACTATTATACAGTGTAACCACCATTATACAATGTAACCTCCATTATACAGTGTAACCACTATTATACAGTGTAACCACCATTATACAATGTAACCTCCATTATACAGTGTAACCACTATTATACAGTGTAACCACCATTATACAATGTAACCTCCATTATACAGTGTAACCACTATTATACAGTGTAACCACCATTATACAATGTAACCTCCATTATACAGTGTAACCACTATTATACAGTGTAACCACCATTATACAATGTAACCTCCATTATACAGTGTAACCACTATTATACAGTGTAACCACCATTATACAATGTAACCTCCATTATACAGTGTAACCACTATTATACAGTGTAACCACCATTATACAATGTAACCTCCATTATACAGTGTAACCACTATTATACAGTGTAACCACCATTATACAATGTAACCTCCATTATACAGTGTAACCACTATTATACAGTGTAACCACCATTATACAATGTAACCTCCATTATACAGTGTAACCACTATTATACAGTGTAACCACCATTATACAATGTAACCTCCATTATACAGTGTAACCACTATTATACAGTGTAACCACCATTATACAATGTAACCTCCATTATACAGTGTAACCACTATTATACAGTGTAACCACCATTATACAATGTAACCTCCATTATACAGTGTAACCACTATTATACAGTGTAACCACCATTATACAATGTAACCTCCATTATACAGTGTAACCACTATTATACAGTGTAACCACCATTATACAATGTAACCACTATTATACAATGTGACAACTGTTATACAATGTAACCACTATTATACAATGTAACTACAATTATACAAAGTGACCACTATTATACAATGTAACTACAATTATACAAAGTGACCACTATTATACAATGTAACTACAATTATACAAAGTGACCACTATTATACAATGTAACTACAATTATACAAAGTGACCACTATTATACAATGTAACTACAATTATACAAAGTGACCACTATTATACAATGTAACTACAATTATACAAAGTGACCACTATTATACAATGTAACTACAATTATACAAAGTGACCACTATTATACAATGTAACTACAATTATACAAAGTGACCACTATTATACAATGTAACTACAATTATACAAAGTGACCACTATTATACAATGTAACTACAATTATACAAAGTGACCACTATTATACAATGTAACTACAATTATACAAAGTGACCACTATTATACAATGTAACTACAATTATACAAAGTGACCACTATTATACAATGTAACTACAATTATACAAAGTGACCACTATTATACAATGTAACTACAATTATACAAAGTGACCACTATTATACAATGTAACTACAATTATACAATGTACCCACAATTATACAATTTAACCACCATTATACAATATAACCACCATTATACAGTGTAACCACCATTATACAGTGTGACCACCATTATACAGTGTGACCACCATTATATAGTGTAACCACCATTATACAATGTAACCACCATTATATAGTGTAACCACCTTTATACACTGTAACCACCATTATACAATGTACCCACAATTATACAGTGTAACTACAATTATACAATTTAACCACCATTATACAATATAACCACCATTATACAGTGTAACCACCATTATACAATGTAACCACAGTGTAACCACCATTATACAATGTAACCACCATTATACAGTGTAACCACCATTATACAGTGTGACCACCATTATATAGTGTAACCACCTTTATACAATGTAACCACCATTATACAATTTAACCACCATTATATAGTGTAACCACCATTATACAATGTAACCACCATTACACAATGTAACCTCCATTATACAATGTAACCACAGTGTAACCACCATTATACAATGTAACCACCATTATACAATGTAACCACCATTATACAATGTAACCTCCATTATACAGTGTAACCACTATTATACAGTGTAACCACCATTATACAGTGTAATCAGTGTTATACAATGTAACCATTATATAGTGTAACCACCATTATACAGTGTAACCACTATTATTCCTTGTACATATATTCAGCCAGTTCTTAGGATTCTCTGGATTCTCTGCACATCTCATGCATGTTGTGCACAGATGCGATTCTCAGGGAGAGTTCTCTATGCACCTCACAGTGGCAGGGAAGGTGGTGGTGGGGATGGGTACATTGCAGGAGCAGTTACCCGTGAAATCACACAGAGATGCTGCCCGCAGGCAGAACGGATCATTGGAAGCCTCAGAGAAGTGACACACGGGTTCATGGTGGGCACAGAAGGAGATTCAGAGATTGTGCTCCCTTAATCCCAGGCTCTGCAGGCAGGGCTGAAGTGTCACTGCACAGCCATCCATGTGCAGGCATCAGGAACCAATGTCACAGTACCATCAATATGTTGCTGCCATATAGCATAGCGCTGTACAGAGAACATGCATTCATATTGGATATGTGTGAGATTTATCACACTTCAAGTTTGCCCAAATCCATATGTAACCTGACCCATTCAAACATAAGAGAAACAACACTTCTGGCAGAGGGGCGGGGCTGAGATCACTAGTGGGCGTTCCCTCTTAGTCAGTGTATAGAATAGGCGTTCCCGGGGCGGTGACCGTCTTGGGCCCTTTAGCAAGGAAAGGGGGGGGGGAAGGTGTGGAGGGACGGGGCTAGTCAAGACTTCTGCTTCACAGTAGCTGTCGGAGGCAGCGCTCAGCAC
>WWET01000644.1:544364-554609 GCA_011038615.1 Limnodynastes dumerilii | reverse complement strand
TGTTCCAAGCTGTCAGTCTCTGACATCTTGCTTACAGTGCAGGGGAAGCGGCTGCCACGGGCCCCCCTCTACTCTGGGCCCCATAGTAGTTGCACCCTTTGCACCCTCTGTAGTTACGCCCCTGGGCGTTCCCTCTGTCTGTGTCACTATCCAGACCTCAGAATTTCCCAGCACTTGAGTCAGAAACAGCAGCTGTGGGAAGTCTGTCTATGTGAGCACAATATAAACGCACCCATGTCTGCATAGTGCAGCCCAGCGGTCATGAACCCTCCGCCGCTGTAATAATAATAACTGTGGCCTGATCCTGACCTAATAAAGGGAGGCGTTTTCCTTCAATGCGAATGCATGCGCACACATTGGGCTACCAGAGTGTCTGGATCCTCAGAGGCGGAACTAGCGAGTTGTGGGCCCAGGTACAAAGAATACGCTTTGGCCCTGATGATATCTCAGGTGGGGAGCTTTGGCGGTGCGGTGATGACAGCTGTGGGCTTTTGTATCAAATAGTAAGAAGTTTTGTACTGGCACTATCACCGTTAGATATTCAAACCGCTTCCCTAAATTACGGGAGGTGCTCAGAGGTAGGAATAAGCATTTAGAAATGATTAAACCTCAGAAAAAGGGGGGTGCCTTTGCTGCTGACATCCCCCTCCTTTTTGGGGTACACAAGTAACCTCTTAGTGGCACTCTGGGTCTGTGCAATTTTGTAATTGTAGTAATATTTGAGTAATATTAAAAAAAAATTAACTTTATTAATGTACATTTAAAATACTATGTCCTAGCGAAATATTAAAAAGAAGAAAAAACTATCAGTTCCTACAGTGCTAAGCACCGAAAAATTACTTTAAAAACACTTTACACGTGCATGCAGTCCCTGATTAGGGAGCTATTACCCACAGGGCTAAATGCCTATTGTTCCCTATAATTAGTCAAGTTTTTGAATTGCTGGAGAATCTTTGTAAGTAGCAGTCATATGATAATGATTAGATAGATAGCTGTGATTTATGAAATGATTAAGTATACATAGATATACGTTGTTTATTAATTGATTTTATCCTAATACATCTTATTTATTATCCACTCTGGTGTTTATAGAGGTTCCAATTAATTATTCCTTTATGGTGATATATCAACGTTATTTAGAGTGTAACCACAGACTATATGAGGATTAGGATCTATATTGTTATCCTCAAGCAGGTTGTAGTTGGTATATTTAGCTAGTGTGATCGCTATTCAAGTCTCATATTTGCTAATATCTCTTCTAACAATTAGGTCTATAGTTTAAGAGTACCAGGTCCAGTTCATCTGGTTCACTGTGTGCCGCACTCCACCATTAATTTTTGTGAGCATAAATCTCAACTATCTCAAAAGACAGGCTCTATCGCTACTTTTGTAGCAAAATATTTGAGTAACACGTTCACAGATCAGTGAAACCGACCCGCCAGCAAAAGCAACATTGTATCTATTTAGAAATACGGGAGAACAGGGATCTGCCTGCACGTGTAGCGTCCTCCCTTTCCGACGTACGTTTCGCTATTGCTTATTCATGGGCATCCGTCATGGCCCAGGCTTTTATATCAGCCTGGGCCCCGGTGCTGTTGCACCAGTGGTAGTTTCGCCCCTGGTCTAAGTGTCCATGATGGAAGATTTCCCATTGATGGGGTAGGTTGCATACAGTAAGTACATAAGGTGGAATCAGGGAAGGATTTATATTGTATAGTAAGGGCTGGTTAAGCCCTTACTTGCAATCCTGATTTACGTCTCCATTTTACATGGGGATGGCGCAGAAATATTCAGGTAGCGTAAAGCACTTGAAAGTCCCTGGCGTGCGATGGCAGTGGCCTCGCCGCATATGCGCAGGAGTTAGGAGGCTACGGAGATATGACATCGGATCTCTGCTGACGCTGCGCTTGGAGCTCTAGTGAGCAGTGGTCGGGATCCACTCCCGTTCTGTGGGGATCACAAATATCATTTATGAAGCAGAGTCAGGGATAAGAATTAGTTACTGGACCCTCTGACGTGTGATTTTCTACTGCACATGCTCAGAAATTAAGAGGTCACGGCCGATTCAGGTCTGAGCCCAACTCGAGCTGCGGCGGCTTGCGTTCTCAGGGTCGTGTCAAGGGAGGGAAGAAGTGGAAGGATGTAGTCAATGTACAGTGTGCAAGTGCACCCGTAAAAATGGCGGTTTACATCAGAACATTTGCACCAGCCCCGGGTCCTGTCTGCGTCCAGCGGGGAGCTTTCACGGCAGAGTTCAGACCTTTCCGTTAGGATGCGACACTTCAAACACATTACAAAGGGCCAGAAATCGCTGGCGATGTATTGTCTCTGCGTCACATAATTTCTACACACAGGAGGAAAAAATATTTTTCAAGTTTTTAATAAAAATGTTGAATATTATTTGTTATAATTTTGAGACGATCGCATTAATCAGAACCTCCTTTTATGGTCACTAGTGGCCCGGATCCTGACCTACATGTCTTAAGGGCACGCAAGGTCATTACGGCCATCCTCGTAGCGGGGTGTGCATGCCCCCTGCGCTTCCCACTCTCGGTAGTAAACGTACGTGTCCAGATTCCTACCTTAAGTTTTACGATCACATATGCAGCCTTACAGTCACATATCTGATCATAACAGGGCTTCCCCCACCTCTAACCCTATTTTACATGGCTATCTCCGCATCTATCCTCATAAACATCCCTTTATCATACCCACTGGCGTCCATTATTCCATCGGGCCCAGTGAATGCGCCCAGGGACAGCACCTGGTCCATGTATTACGGTAAAATGTCACCTTACATTTACAAACATGAAAAGAGAAAACTTTGTCTGCGAAGCATTCGCCCATCACTTCCCTCATTCATCCTGATTCTTCCGCCCTATTGCATTCCTGGAAAATAATTCCTTTCATTAGCGCTGATTAGTCACCTGTCAGTAACACTTTTACACTGTACAGCTCTGCAGAATGAATCCTGGACCATTGATTCCAGTGATTGAGAAGGGTTTGTGTGTTCTGTCTATAGATTCTCCCCACGTTCCACAGTATATGAAGAGGTCTTTACCAAGATGATTTCTCTGTGCCCGGCTAATGTGAGCCGACAGAGTATCTCTATGCATATATAATGGGGGTAGTGCGGATATACAGATGCTGGGCCAATCAGAGGCTGTTACGGGGCTCAGTCGCTGATGGACTGTGACATGTGAGTCTTTGTATCATGTCCCAGCTCTGGGCGTATGAGACTTTCCACTCATGTATTTATTGTTTAAGACGCTGATCAAATATTACAGATAGTTACAGGGAATGAGATGGAAAAGCAGGGTCTGTATTGTGCGGGTATTCCAGGTGTTCTGAGAGCTGGACCCTAACTTACGATATTCCTTTTAGTTCTGAGTATTTCGATCGCATCCGTGCAGGTGCGGTGTATGAGTTATAAAGTCATTTTTGTTGACAGTGTTTGAATGTCTTCAGAAATGTAGTCGACAGGGTTCATTTACTGACAGTGCGGAGGTCTTCAGTATTATTATATCAACCTTAGAGTAATCAATAGACATAAACACTAACACCACCCTTACCATAACCTCCCCCACACCGCAACTTAACCCTAACCATCCTCTCATTGCAGCCTATCCCTAACCATTTCCTCACCACAGCTTAACCCTATCCCACCTCTTATTGCAGCCTAACCCTAAATGTCCTCTTACCACTGCCTAATCCAAACACTTTCCTCACCACAACCTAACCCTAGCCTACCTCTTATCGCAGCCTAACCCTAGCCTACCTCTTATCGCAGCCTAACCCTAGCCTACCTCTTATCGCAGCCTAACTCTAACCCACCTCTTATTGCAGACTAACCCTAAATGTCCTCTTAGCACGGCCTAACCCTCCCCACACCGCAGCCTAACCCTAGCCTACCTCTTATTGCAGTCTAACCCTAAATGTCCTCTCACCACAGCCTAACCCTCCCCTCACCGCAGCCTAACCCTAATCGTCCTGACAGCATCCTAAACCTAACCCTGAAACTAACATTTACATTATGTATAATACTCTCCTGCCTATGTCGTGTCGAGTCCGGAGTGTTCAGTAGGCATTCCCGTCGAGCACCGAACTATCCCCTTGGATTGCAGATTCATCGATTCGGCATCAAGGGATCCAGCAGTTGACCGTATCCCCATCATCTAGACTTAAGATCAATTACATATGCAACAGAGGGGCGTAGCTGATATCACAAGTGGGCGTTTCCTCTTAGTCGGGTGACAGTATAGGCGTTCCCTCTCTCTGTGCGCCCCTCAAGACCTTTGACCTAGCAGAAAGTTTCCCTGGACTTCAAATTAAAAACTTACGGTAGCCTATCAGACGCGTGTCTGTGCGAATGGGAGGAGATACAGTGTAAATGCACCAACGCATTAGGTAGTGTAGAATCTTTTTCTCAGGTGTCTGGTCACAGAAATGTCAGAAATTTACATTCAATTATTACATTAATAATAATAACAATAAAACATTGCCCAGAACTTTTTATTAAATATTCTTGCGTTATTAGTTCTATAATAATGATCTTCAGGGAATATCTCTGCCTATTCTATAACTGACACAAGCATCTTTGCAATTTCCCCCGTACACTCCCTTCCTCTGTATCTTCCAGAGTGACCTTTAAATCCATGATTGAATGAGTCCTAAACATGTTTGCAGGAGAAGAATTAATCATCATGAACCAACATAGAGACTAATCTGTAACACGACTGCAGTTATCGCCATGTACATCCGTGTTATCTGCAGCGCACATATACCACAGGGTCGCAAGTGCGAGTGACGAATTTAGCGCAACTTCGGTGCCATACGCCAGGTTACGGGAATTTCAGTTACTGTTTTGTATTTTTTTTCCTATTATTATTGTTCCTATTTGTCATATATGAGGGGGTGTTGTATAAATGATGGAGGGGGGAGATATGGATAATGCCTAGAGCAATATAAATATATGCACATAGGGCTCAATGGCTATAGCGGCTTTATTTTCACTACAGAAAAAGTACCAGAGGTGGAGTAATTTGAGCATATTTAAGGAGAAATAAAAAGAACACAGTTTTAACATTTAGGGGCAAATTTACTAATCTGCAGGAAACGATAAGTGGAGATGTTGCCCATAGCAACATCAGATTCTAGCTGACATTCTCTAGTATGTAAAAAGAAAGTGAGAGCTATAATCTGATTGGTTGCTATAGGCAACATCTCCCCTTTTTCCAAATCTGCAGCTTAGTAAATATGGCTTCAAGAGCGACACCCTGTACCAAATCCAGAACCAAACCAAGAACCACAATAAGTACTACACCCAGCACCAGATCATGCAAAAAAAAAAAAAAACATACAAAGAACTACCAGAACCATAACCAGCATCACATCCAAAACTACACCAAGAATCCGGCCAGAACCATACCAAGAACAACATTCATAACCACACCTGGAAGCACCACAAATACATCAAGAACTATACCAAGAACCACCCGAGAGCCACACTCAAAACCCCACCCAGAACTACAACTGGAACCACACCCAGAACCATACCAAGAAACACCTCCAGAACCACACCAAGAACTACAACTGGAACCACACCCAGAACCACACCAAGAAACACCTCCATAACCACATAAAGAACTACCCCCAAGAATCACACCATATCCACACCAAACAACACACCCAGAACCATACCAAGGAACACATCAAGAACTGTAGCAAGAACCACACCCATAACTATACAAAGAACCACAACCAAAAAACACCAAGAATCACACCCAAAACCACATCAAGAACTACAACTGGAACCACCTCCAGAACGATACCAAGAAACACCTCCAGAACCACACCCAGAACTACAACTGGAACCACACCAAGAACTACAACTGGAACCACACCCAGAACCATACCAAGAAATACAACTGGAACCACACCCAGAACTATACCAAGAAACACCTCCACAACCACATCAAGAACTACCCCCAAAAATCACAACATATTCACACCAAACAACACACCCAGAACAATACCAAGGAACACATCAAGAACTACAGCAAGAACCACAACCAAAAAACACAAAGAATCACACCCAAAACCACACTAAAAACCCATACAAAGAACCACTCCTGAAACTCCATCCAGAACCACATTTAGCACCACATCCACATAAAGTAACTGACCAAGAACCACACATTGATAATCACAGCAGGAACCACATCTAATATCACACCAAAAGCAAACACATCAAGAATTGGGTGTAGCTCCGGGGTCAGAGGTTTGTGGATTCTCTGCATTCCTGACTATATTTTCCTATGTATATTATATATTTATCAATAATTAGATCAGTATAATCAATAAAAAATAAACACAGCAATAAGAGTAGCCCTGGAATTGCATGAGGTGGGATGAGACATTTCATTTGTCCGGTAGGTGTAGAGTTTGTCAGAGATCGGGTGTTTCTTGTACGATGTGGAAAGTTTGGTAACGTCGAGCAGCGGTGGCGTTCCTTGCTGTGCAGAATGGCGCAACCAGTTTTTACTCCATAAAACTTTTTGCACACTGGAGACTGAGCCTCATCCTGTCTGATTGGTTGCTATGGGCAACTCCACTTTTCCTTTCCCGCAGCTTAGTAATTATGGCTCTTAGAGTTAAAAGGGGCAGCTTCCAGCTTAACTCTGAATTGCAGTGTAAAACTAACAGTGCCCAGACTTTGTATGCTGTATGTGTGTGTGTTATAGTTTGTGTTATTTTAGTGTGTGTTATTATATTGTGTGTGTGTGTGTGTTATATTAGTGCGTGTGTTGTTATTACAGTGTGTTTTATTATAGTGTGTGTTATTAAGTTGTATGTGTGTTATTATAGTATGTGTTATTATAGAGTGTGTTAAAGTGTGTGTTATATTGTGTGTGTAGTATAGTGTGTGTGTGATTATAGTGTGTGTTATTATATAGTGTGTGTGTTATTATAGTGTGTGCTATTGTAGTGTGTTTGTGTGTGTTGTTATAGTGTGTGTTATTGTAGTGTGTTTGTGTGTGTTGCTATAGTGTGTGTTATTATATTGTGTGTGTATTAGTGTGTGTGTGTGTTATTATATAGTGTGTGTGTTATTATAGTGTGTGTGTGATTATATTGTGTATGTATTATAGTGTGTGTGTGTGTGTGTGTGTTATTATAGTGTGTATGTATTATAGTGTGTGTGTGTGTGTGTGTGTGTGTGTGTTATTATATAGTTTGTGTGTTATTATATAGTTTGTGTGTTATTATATAGTGTGTGTGTTATTATAGTGTGTGTGTGTTATTATAGTGTGTGTGTGTGTTATTATAGTGTGTGTTATTATATTGTGTATGTATTAGTGTGTGTGTTATTATAGTGTGTATATATTATAGTGTGTGTGTGAGTGTGTGTTATTATATAGTTTGTGTGTTATTATAGTTTGTGTGTGTGTGATTATATTGTGAATGCATCATAGTGTCTGTGTGTGTTATTATAGTGTGTGTTATTATATTGTGTATGTATTATTGTGTGTGTGTGTGTGTGTGTGTGTGATTATATAGTTTGTGTGTTGTTATTATAGTGTGTGCTATTATAGTGTGTGTTATTATATTGTGTATGTATTATAGTGTGTGTGTGTGTGTGTGTTATTACATAGTTTGTGTGTTATTATAGTGTATGTGTGTGTGTTATTATATAGTTTGTGTGTGTGTGTGTGTGTGTTATTATATAGTTTGTGTGTTATTATAGTGTGTGTGTGTGTGTTATTATATAGTTTGTGTGTTATTATAGTGTGTGTGTGTTTGTGTGTGTGTTATTATATAGTTTGTGTGTTATTATAGTGTGTGTGTGTGTGTTATTATATAGTTTGTGTGTTATTATAGTGTGTGTGTGTGTGTGTGTTATTATATAGTTTGTGTGTTGTTATTATAGTGTGTGTTATTATATTGTGTATGTATTATAGTGTGTGTGTTATTATATTGTGTATGTATTATAGTGTGTGTGTGTGTGTGTGTGTAATTATATAGTTTGTGTGTTATTGTAGTGTGTGTGTGTTATTATAGTGTGTGTGTGTGTAATTATATAGTTTGTGTGTTATTATAGTGTGTGTGTGTTACAAGTGTCAGGATTTATGATGTTTTATTAGTGTATATTATAGTGTGTGTGTTATTATATATTGTGTGTTATTATAGTGTATGTTATAGTGTGTGTTATTATATAGTGTGTGTATTATAGTGTGTGTGTTATTATAGTGTGTGTGTGATTATATTGTGTATGTATTATAGTGTGTGTTATTATAGTGTGTGTGTGTGTTACAAGTGTCAGGATTTATGATGTTTTATTATAGTGTATGTTATAGTGTGTGTTATTATATAGTGTGTGTGTTATTATATATTGTGTGTTATTATAGTGTGTGTGTGTGTGTGTGTGTGTGTGTGTTACAAGTGTCAGGATGTATGATGTTTTATTATAGTGTATGTTATAGTGTGTGTTATTATATAGTGTGTGTGTTATTATATATTGTGTGTTATTATAGTGTGTGTGTGTGTGTGTTTTATTATATTATATATTGTGTGTTATTATAGTGTATGTTATAGTGTGTGTTATTATATAGTGTGTGTGTTATTATATATTGTGTGTTATTATAGTGTATGTTATAGTGTGTGTTATTATATAGTGTGTGTGTGATTATATTGTGTATGTATTATAGTGTGTGTGTTATTATAGTGTGTGTGTGATTATATTGTGTATGTATTATAGTGTGTGTTATTATAGTGTGTGTGTGATTATATTGTGTATGTATTATAGTGTGTGTTATTATAGTGTGTGTGTGATTATATTGTGTATGTATTATAGTGTGTGTTATTATAGTGTGTGTGTGATTATATTGTGTATGTATTATAGTGTGTGTTACTATATAGTGTGTGTGTTATTATATATTGTGTGTTATTATAGTGTATGTTATAGTGTGTGTTATTATATAGTGTGTGTATTATAGTGTGTGTGTTATTATAGTGTGTGTGTGTGTGTGTGTGTAAATATATAGTTTGTGTGTTATTATAGTGTGTGTGTGTGTTAGTATATAGTGTGTGTGTTATTATATTGTGTATGTATTATAGTGTGTGTGTGTTATTATAGTATGTGTTATTATAGTGTATGTTATAGTGTGTGTGTTATTATATAGTGTGTGTATTATAGTGTGTGTGTGATTATATTGTGTATGTATTATAGTGTGTGTTATTATAGTGTGTGTGTGTGTGTTACAAGTGTCAGGATGTATGATGTTTTATTGTAGGGTTATATATACAGCTGTGTGGATATAATGCAGGAGGAGGGGCTGGTGCGGTGCATTCACAAAGTATTTCTAGGAAGTTTGTGTTGTCAGAGCTGCGTTGTCCCCCTCCGGGAAGGACGATGTGTGTCTGGGAAAGTGCTCCTACATTTCCATCCTTATCTTACTAATTACCCCGGCAGACTGCTCCACGCGGGCACACACGCCTAAGACCTCACTCACAGGCGCATCCAGGCGGCAAGGCGAGGGGGGGCTCACAGCACTCAGGAAGGGGCTATCCCAAAATAGCTCAGCATTAATGTCAGGGACATTGCACATCCAGAATCAGGCAGAAGCATCTTCTTCCCACATTATCTCCCAATCTCCTTCTTCCAGTGGAGAAATTCCCTCTATGCATCCAGTCATTACATTGCCAGAGAGGAACCTTACACCTCACGCACTTCACCAGCCTCCTGCTACCTGTCCACTGTGGCGGATGGTTCATGTGATCTAGAGGAACGCAAAGGCATCATCACACACCTTCCGCTAATGGCTGTGAATCAGTAACCAGTTCAACTTTTTGGTTTGCACCCTGGACGACAGCCCGTATCATACACCCCTAGGGCTGGATCCAAATTTAAGCATGAACTGCCATTGTGTGTCATCCACAGCAAAAGCGAAATGACGCAAGTGCGACCTGCAGAGCCGGTGCTAGGGCAAATAATACTCACCGAGCCCACGGCGCCCTCACTCTAGAGCAGACTGGCACACAGTTTCGGAGCCTCCATCTGGGTCTGCTCTCCTGCCTGGGTCTGACCTGCCCCACATACCAGGGGCCAGGGGTGTTTCTACGGGTTCAGTGCCCCTGGCAAAGTAAGGGACTGGCACCCCCCTCATTAACCATTTACTCCCAGTACTCCCATCATGTTCCTCCAGCCTCCCCCGGAACTCCCGCCATGTGCCTCCAGGCTCCAGC
>WWET01000644.1:515687-541248 GCA_011038615.1 Limnodynastes dumerilii | reverse complement strand
CCCGAGTGGGACTGCCTGCTAGCATATGAAGTCCCGCGGAGGCCGAGGCTGGGAAATGAAGTCCTGCGTTACTTCATATGCTAGCCGCAGTCCCACTCGGTGGATGATACTGTAAAGGTAAGGAAAGCCGGCCCTCATTTTAGGATGCTAAAATGGTTGATGTAGGCGATGCTACCTCTTAGCCAAGGTGGCATCGTCGGGCGGCGCCCCCCTTTGGCTGGCACCATCCTGGCGAAGCGGTAGATACGCCTCTGCATGTATTACAAGCATTTGGAACCCCACCTCTATAAAAATCCTGCATTTGACACTGCTGCAAACCGAAAAGTGGTTCTTCCGCCCCTGTACATACTGTTAGAATGAGGAGAATTGAAATTAGGGACTGTCTATCTCAGACTGTTGCTCTGCAGTCTAATAGAGAGTCTCCTTCTCCTGTCAGTCGGTCCTTTGCTATAGATCTGTTCAAAGCGTACATTAAAAGTATTCATATTGGACCGTATTCACAGATCCGTTTTCACGTGAAGTTACGTGCGTATTTACGGTTTAACTGCACATGCATAGTAACTTTATTTGCATAAGTTACGTAGAATATACGCACGTGCTTTAGGCACGGACATGTGAATCGCACTTGGGGACATACGTACAGGAGGGGCGGGGTTGAAATACGTACCTGAAAAGTTACGTGAAAGAGGGTGGGGGGAGGCATTTAAATGAGTCTTTGAGGGCACGGTTACATAGAATCGCACGCATGGCATACATATACACACGTATGTACACATGTAAAGTTAGAGGTGCTCTATGGAGGCGTAAGTCTGCGATTGCATGGCCGTGAGAGGGGGTGTCAGGGGTGTTGGTAGGTGTGGCCTTGCTGCGTGCGTGCGTATAATTGCTGTCTATTGTTTCATTATACATTAAATTTCAACATCACGTTATTGGGAATATGCTGATGTGTTTAGTAAATATATTGCTATAATATTACCACCTCGTATGACTGTACTATTGATCTGATACCTGATACCCTAACACATCCCTGTTACTGTAAACTGTCTCTATTCTGTAACACTCACCTGTGTGGGTGAGCCCAGAGCCAACAGAGAGATTTTGAAAAGGAGACACTGATTTAAAGAAGGGCAATTTAGAAAAAGTATGCATGATAAATGTACTTTAGAAAATGATACACCTTTTATGTAAGACTGCTGCTTTATGCATAAACACAGCCATAACTGCAGGGGGTACAAGGGGTGCGGCTTCTATGTGGCCCTGGAGAAGAGGGGGCCCTGTGGCCGTTGCCACCCTTTACACCGTTAGCAAGCTGTCAGCTTAAAACAGAGTTCGGTGCTCCATGTATGCGTGCTGAGCACTACAGCGTTATACATACATACACTCCTACATGGAGTGCCAAACGCCCAGAGCATAAATATCCATAACCCGTTGCTTTAATCCCTGTTAGATCATCTTTTCTAGTCTCGATTTAAGACAAACATATAATTTGCTAGAGATGAGATGAAGGGATGAACAGGAAAGGACCTTTGACCTCAGTGACGGGCATTATGGATATTTAGAGGTAACATTTGGTCTCTGTAATGCTCCAGGCTTTTCTCAGGATTTCGGCAGTGACATTTGCAGGCAATTTATTGGGCTATTTGTACACAGTTGTACTGGTGATATATTGATATTATCTTCTTTCTTAGAGGAACATTATTATCGCGTCTGTAAAGAGCCATCTGGGATCAGAGAAAATTATTCCTAACTTCAGAAACATATTTTTAACAACTGAATTTGCCTTTCCTGCTTGTGTAATAATAAATCAGATTAATTTAATCTATATTAACTATCTATATAATTTCTATATTAAATTAGGCTTAATCCAAGATCTTGCAATCTATCCAGGGACCGGATCCTGACATTCCACATGCTAGATGCAGAATTCGGCTGTCTGACATGCAATGCACGGGCAAGATGTTCCATTACAGATCTCCATACATACTATAGGGCGGAGCTTCCCTTCCACCCACCTAAACTCCGGAAGCAATTTTACACTCTGGGTGGAATTAAAGGGTTATGGATGGATCAGCGGTCATACAGACCACTGATCAGCATGTGTGACTAAAGGCTGCCTTATGCAGTTTAAGTCACTTGGGGCTGGATCCAGACTTAAGACGGAGTCAAGGTAATTTGCATGCAGGAATACATCTTTGAATTGCTTACTGCACACAGATACTGACCAGATTTACTATCACACTGTTATTTAGACTTGGGATAGGAAATATCACCTCTCAACTCTAAAACTGTTTACAACAGATGAAATATGACTCCCCTGCAATCACCATGGTTTAGCAAAGGAGTGACTTTAAGTTATTTTAACAAGATTCTTAAGTGTGAATCAGGTCCTAAGAGAGGAAGGTTACACGTGGGTTAAACCATGGTGATTTCAAGAAGAGTCAAGTTAATTGTAGTCTTTGCATGCAGGGATATATCTTTGAATTGAATATTGTGTATGTTTTTTTGACACAGTTTTTTAAAACATTTTTTTATTTTCATCAACTACAGCGCAGCATGCTTGGAAGGCTTAACATGCTGACGCTGATATTACTACGCCTTACTAATGTTTAGCCTTGTAGTTCTATCACCGCAGCCATGCTAAGCATTCAAAACATGCTGCGCTTGTGATATAGAAAATTTTTTTTTAACATAAAGCGACAGCGATTTACCCCTTGAAAAATCAATGCAAATCGACGGTGCTTGAAAATCGCGGGTAAAAATGGTCGGTTAGTGAAGATTTTAACAAAAAATTTACGGGAAAATCGCAGTGAGACTGATCGATTTGAAATCGATTGCAAAAAGCGACTTTAGTAATTATACCCCTTAGGACCTGATTCACACTTAAGAAGGCGTTAGGTTCTTAAATATACGCAACTAGTAGCAAAGCAACTCTCTCGACATGCCCCCTGGTTTTCAGGATCTTAAGAGACTTACGAGTGCCATAGGGGTCCCTTAACTTCCCTTTGTTGTTCTTGCCCCCGAAATATGATGGAGAAGTCGATACACTTGCAAGGTCAGTACTGCATATACTCAGGGACTCTGGCTGTTGTAAAACTACAAGTGCCAGCATGCACGTTACTGGAAACTTCTGGCTTAGTGTACTTCTTTACAGAGAATTAATGCTGAGGCTGAATCAGAGTCTGAAGCTGGATACACACTTGTCCAATACTCTTCAGATCTAACTCCCGACCAGACGGTTTACATAATCCAACAGCAGATTAAGGGCCATATTTGCTAAACTGCGGGTTTGAAAAAGAGGAGATGTTGCCTATAGCAGCCAATCAGATTCTAGATGACATTCTCTAGTATGTAATAGGAAAGTGAGAGCTAGAGACTGATTGGTTGCTATGGGCAACATCTCCACTTTTCCAAACCCACAGTTTAGTAAATCTGGCCCCCAGTTGGCACTTACAACACTCAATCCATGATACACAGTTGTCCAATCCTACAGCAGCATCTGCTGAACAGATCCGGTCATCGCACACACTCTTCCAATCTTTTCTGGGCCGCCTGTCACTTACACACAAAGGCGGCGCTGCGTAACGCCAGAATTGGAGAAAGATTGTATAAAGCAGTCGCGGGAGCATACATACTTGTAAATTGCTCGGGTGATTGACAGTTGGATTGTCCGATTTTGAGACAGGTTTAAAAATCATTTGTCGTGTGGATACCATGGCGATCAATAGCTGTAGCAACCCCCTGAACGTCAGCCCGCTCTGATGAATGTGGGCCGGCTGATCGTTGTATTCACAAAAAATCGGTGTGGATTTTAACAATCCGCACAAATACTCTATATAAAGCCATGTTCAGATGGTGTATGTGTAAGTATTTCTGCGGTTTCCCCATATACCCCCCTTTTCCTCCACCCAATAGCTGTTATTAGGGGGAGGAAAGGGGGATATGTATAGGGAGACCGCAGGAATACACAGATGATGTGTGTCTTTAAAAAATAAATTTAAAAAACTACTGTTTTTAAAATTATTGTCATAATTAAAAATAAATAAAGGTAAACATTTTACATATTTGTGAATTATTTAGGGCTGCACTTTTTTTTTTATATATATTTTTCTTATTTTGAAAGTTTACAGCAGCTGTTTCCAAAATTAGCGCCATAGGTATTTAGATTTTTTTATATACAATTAGACACTCAAACATTTCTTTCCTCTTTCTGTGAATTTTATTATATTTTAAAAATAGAAATTCCCTGACAATGGCCTAAATATTTAATCTTCCTGTGCGACAATGTTACAGTCATTTTTTTTTTCGCAGGGCTCTGCTCCGAATTGCACCTTGGTAACAGCAGGCAACACTTGTATAATTAATATGACAATAATAAAGATGTCAGAAGGATGTGACAGTAAACGAGTCCTGTGATAAAGGTTTTCGCTGAATGTCTATAGCGTAACTGCGTTTCCTGGCGAGCACTCACCCAGAACCGCAGATATTGGGGCTGGATTTACTTCACTGAGCCCTGATTATCTCCCCACAGGGTCTGTCTGATTTCCGGCAGTATGTTCATAAAACAAGGCAGCATATCCCACCGCAATGTCTCCCTGCTGCAAGTTAATTAAATTCCCTAGCTGAAGGTAAGCTGTCCCCCCGAGCGATATAACAGGGGCGTTCCAAAAATGAGTCACACTCCGACAGCGGCGCCAGGGGAACAAATTATAAGGAATCAATTTAGAAATACATATTCCATCACCACCGTCGCCTGTGTGATTGGTTTGTGATGTGAACTCGGGTTTTTAATGCCGAACCAAAAGCAACTGCAAATTTCACAAAGGTAAACATATTATTTAGACTTTTACACTGAAGCTCCGATTAAGGTATTAATAAATGAATTATAGCCCACCCTACACAATCCCATAAAGATACTACGCATGCGCAGTTGATCCAATCCTAAAAATACACACGGAACTTACCTCAAAAATGGATCTCTGAATACAGCCCCCAATCTGTCTCTGTACAGTGTCTGATACTTAGCAGACTGCAAGCCCATTACATGCACCACAGATAGAGAAGCCCCAACTTCCAATATAGGTTGTAATATATATATGTTTCTATTTTATTTATATTATTATTATTATTATTATTGTTGTTGTTATTATTAATAATAATAATGCTTATTTATATTGTGCCACAAATGTATTACAACTGAAAGGTTTTTATAAAAGAAAGTAAAAACCTTTCTAAGGTTGTCTATATTATAATGCTTATTTATATTGTGCCACAAATGTATTACAACTGAAAGGTTTTTATAAAAGAAAGTAAAAACCTTTCTAAGGTTGTCTACATTTTTTGTATACAGGGGGTGAAGACAAAAAGGGTATATGAGGGATGTAGGATAATTAAGGGGAAGGGGAAGGGGGAGAGATAAAAAAAAAAGTGGATCGAGGGTGTGAAAATAAGAGAGAAAGAGGAAGAAATTTGTGCCTGGGCCAAACCATTTAAAATTGCAGGGGAGGTAAATTTCATCTGTCGCAAACAGTATTAGAGATGAGGGGCCATATTTACTAAGCTGCGGGACTGGAAAATTAGAGATGTTGCCCATAGCAACCAATCAGATTCTAGCTTACATGCTCTAGTACAGGCCTGGCTAACCTGTGGCTCTCCAGGTGTTGTGAAACTACAACTCCCAGCATACTTTACCTGCTTAGTTATAGCTGATAACTAACAAAGCATGCTGGGAGTTGTAGTTTCACAACACTTGGAGACCTACAGGATGACCAGGCCTGTTTTAAAACAAATACACACAAAATGGAGGTTGCTCAATATCAATGTATAAGTTAATATAGAGCAGGTGTGGGGAAATCTACACAGATACAGGTAAAAGTGCGCCAACATTAACCTGTAACTAACTATGACATTATGGACCAAATTCAGAAGTTGAAAAAAAGAGAGGAAGTTACTCCTGGGCTAAACCATGTTGATTTCAGGAGAGCCCTTCAAGGCCAGTAGCTCACTAACGCTTCCCATTTCCAGGACCTCAGTCAACGTCATTTGGGAAAGAACCACCTTCTGCTTATGAACCCTCCTTGTCTACGTCTATAAAATCCAAATTCAGTTTTTAGGTAAAGGACGGTAAAACTATTTAAAAAAAAAACAATTTTATTCTAGATGTTGTTTCTCAGAAAATCACGTGTCCAGGGCTTCTCGTTAGTGTTTTCTGAGTTCTATTTTGATGAAAATCTCTCCCTTGAGGTGCCACAGATGCTCCAAAAAATGACTTATCCTAATACCACTCTGAGACAAAAACATAGGTGATGCCAGCACGGTTGTAATGTCTTTTACAGGTCACAATTTTCCAACAAAGGTGAATGAAAGTACCAAGAAAAATAGAAACTCACAAACCCACAGAACAATGGATAAGTTATGTCATAAAAACAATATACCACAGACACAATACAACAATCTCCTACAGACATATATTACATAATATTTCTCTACCATAAAACTGATCTGTACTTTGTCCATATTTTATTATTTATTGTTGTTGTTTTGAAATAAAGCTTTCCATTTTTATTTTATTCCTTTATAGAAACCATGATAACTATAAAAACAATACTTTAACAATACAAACAATTGCTACAAATTATTTAATAGTGTAACTATACAATTAGTTTTTATTTTATTTAGATTTTTTTAATTCAAAGAAAATAAAGGCTGATTTTGCTTATTGCATAGAAATACAGGGAGGCTATTTTTTAAAACTGTACTTTAGAGTTGAGCTATAAACATCCCTTCTTAACTCTAATTGTGCACATTTTATATTTGTCTCCCCCTGCTGTTCAGTATGGTTATGTCAAGGTGCAAATTTGCCCTTTTTTCATTATTTGCTGTTACGCCCAACTCTGGATGAGTCCCAAATATTACAAACTGATATATAACCGTTAAGGGGTGAAAGTATACTGAAGCGAGTCCCAGAGCGAAGAGGAGGGGCCTAAATCTGGATGGGATGGTGGAGGAGGATGTGGAGGTGACTCTATGAAGCAGAGGAGGGTGGTGGAGGAGGATGTGGGGGTGACGCTATGAGGCAGTGAAGGGTGGTGGTGGAGGATGTGGGGGTGACTATATGAGTTAGAGGAGGATGTGGGGGTGACTCTATGAGGCAGAGAAGGGTGGTGGAGGAGGATGTGGGGGTGACTCTATGAGGCAGAGAAGGGTGGTGGAGGATATAACCAGGTACAGGAGGGAGAGGGGGATATGATAGAAGGGATATAACCAGGTACATGAGGGAGAGGGGGATATGATAGAAGGGATATAACCAGGTACATGAGGGAGAGGGGGATATGATAGAAGGGATATAACCAGGTACATGAGGGAGAGGGGGATATGATAGAAGGGATATAACCAGGTACATGAGGGAGAGGGGGATATGATAGAAGGGATATAACCAGGTACATGAGGGAGAGGGGGATATGATAGAAGGGATATAACCAGGTACATGAGGGAGAGGGGGATATGATAGAAGGGATATAACCAGGTACAGGAGGGAGAGGGGGATATGATAGAAGGGATATAACCAGGTACAGGAGGGAGAGGGGGATATGATAGAAGGAATAT
Organism: Limnodynastes dumerilii; assembly: GCA_011038615.1. Classification (NCBI taxonomy): domain Eukaryota; kingdom Metazoa; phylum Chordata; class Amphibia; order Anura; family Limnodynastidae; genus Limnodynastes; species Limnodynastes dumerilii. The sequence goes on along the minus strand of WWET01000644.1, from coordinate 533,646 downwards.
AATACAGGACAGGAGGGAGAGGAGGACATGATAGAAGGAATATAACCAGGTACAGGAGGGAGAGGAGGACATGATAGAAGGAATATAACCAGGTACAGGAGGGAGAGGGGGATATGATAGATATAACATAACCAGGTACAGGAGGGAGAGGGGGATATGATAGAAGGGATATAACCAGGTACAGGAGGGAGAGGGGGATATGATAGAAGGAATATAACCAGGTACAGGAGGGAGAGGAGGACATGATAGAAGGAATATAACCAGGTACAGGAGGGAGAGGGGGATATGATAGAAGGGATATAACCAGGTACAGGAGGGAGAGGGGGATATGATAGAAGGGGTATAACCAGGTATTTATATAACACAAATATTATTGCCAATTTTACTAACATAGGGGTAGATCCAGAACTCTGCTTGCAATACGTTTTCTCGCGTAGCGTATTTTCGTGTGCGTACTTTCTATACACTCCCCTTGTCACACCCCTTGAATGTACGTATTTTGTCAGAGTTCTGCTTTCCAAACCCTACCATAACTTTTGGCAACGTAACCGCAGTGATCCGCTCACGTACGTATAGGCAACACGTATTTACGCAGCTAAGCACGCCCATACTGTACACTTTAAATACAAACCCCGCCTACATAACGTATATCAGACGTATTTTTGACTTGCGTAAAATTGGCACGCCCACACGTAAGGATTTACGCGACATATACGTGAATGGCCCATACGTTCACATTTACGCTACGGAGCGTATTTTCTATGGTGCGCATGCGCAGTTCTTACAAAAACGCGATTTTACGTCTCCGCCACGCGTAAATTCGCTCACAAGCATTGTTCTGGATCTGGCCCATAGGCTCTAACCTGTTTTACTCGTTATAGGTTTCTATTACTTATTTTAAATAAGGTACAATAGCTACCATGGCAATTACAGTCACATGATGTAGCGAGCAGAGAGGTTTTAGAACACCCCTCTGAGCTTAGTCTGCGGTGCACCATGTATAACAATAAAATACGGGTTATTATAAAGGAAGCAGCTGTGAGACCACAGCGGTAGGTACGATCATTGATTCAGTGTCCATGCGTGGATCTCTAGAGGGAGAATACTCCGAGCTGGTTGGCTGCCAACATTCCCATCACCAGCAGGGTTATGCCTGGAAATCGTCCAATCAGCCTCGAAGCCACAGTAAACATCATTTGTTTAGCCTGTAATTATAAATATTTATCCCCCACTAAATCTGCTAATCTCGCTGCATCAGAAAAATCAGCATAAGGCTTAATACGACCATTGGTCAAAACAAAGACTCGCAATCTGCGGTATGAGAGTCTCCACAAATGGCCAGCATTGGCCCAAAGTACATGTTGGTAATGAAAGACATTTGGCACAATAATAAAGGTTGTCATTAGTAAAGCACAATTTCTATAGCAAACAACATGGCCGAACTCACCTGTTTTACGAGAGAAATATGGTCAGCGTTACCATGCAACAAATACAAAGGCTTATTTATAAAAAAAATTTAAATGACAAATTAACTATGTTACTAGCATATATCATATTTCTTTTCGGTTCCGCAACAATTAGTATTGCCTTTTTAAAATCTCTCTGGGTAATGGCTGAGGACACAGACATAGCAACGGCGCCACTATCCGCTCCCCTTAAAAAGACGGATTTCCGATAGCCAAAGGGCTTACTGTATAATTTACGATTCCTGCGAATGTAAAATGGCGGTCAGAAGTCTGGGTCGGTACACAGAACGTGGACACGACCATAGTGTACATTGTAATACAAAACCACACTCATTTGTGATCTCAACCCAGTCCTTTGTCACAAGGTCTTAAGATGGGGTGAAATCAAGTGTGGTGCTACCACTAGCTAGGTTTAGGCAGATGCCTAGGGAGCCATCCCTGAGGGGGTAAGGAGGGTTGATGGCAAACAGCTGCTCAGAGACCCTAACGCTGGTGGAACACAGAAGCCGCTGCAGCTCAGTTAACCCCTGCGGAGGCTTGTGTGTTCAGGAGCTGAGGCTCAGCCGATACCCTGCAGAGGTGCTTACTTGTACTGCTTAGCCAAACAGCAGCCTGAGATATAACAGTTAAGCGAATGAGAAGGTAAGGTAGGAGGTATGATAGAGGATCACGGCTCCTGCATGGTAATCTACTGCTGATCCCGAGACTGCTAATGGTGGCTGGGAGAAGGGGGAAGGGCAACGGATGAAGGATTTGCCAATGGTGTACAGAGACCTGGCACCAGCCCTGGGTGGAATGCATTCCCGGTATTACGCAGATGTGCATATGTGCATAACAGAACCCCCCATGTTCCTATTTCGAATACCCCTCCATTTTAGTAACCTCTCCAGGGTTATGGTCAGGCTGCGGGGAAGGGAGGGTTAGTGTCAGGCTGTGGGGAAGGGAGAGTTAGGGTGAGGCTGCAGGGGGATGGAGGGTTAAGGTCAGGCTGCAGGGGATGGAGGGTTAGGGTCAGGCTGCAGGGGAGGGAGGGTTAGGGTCAGGCTGTAAGGAAGAATTAGGGTCAGGCTGCAGGAGAGGGAGGGTTAGGGTCAGGCTGTGGGGAAGGGAGGGTTAGGGTAATGGAAGGGGAGGGTTAGAATTAGGGAAAGGGTTGGGGTAGTTCACTGCTTTACCTTTCGGAGCATCGCATTGAGTTCTCTGTGGATCAATTGCTATGCGTCATCGAGGCATAAGCAATCGAAATCCCAGCCAGTTCAAAACTGGTTGGGAGAAAACGCCCTATTGAAATAGGTCTGTTCTCTCCGGGGACCCACAGCCCATCTCAGTGCATGGAAAAGAAGGGAAAACCAGAGCTCGGCATCCGGTTCAGTATTTCCAGCAATATGCTACATAGTGAATTACATGAAATAAATATAGGATAATAGGGATGTAGCTGCTGCAATGGCCCATCTTTTACACGGCTACAGCTGACACCTGTTTCTTATTTAAGAATAGAAAGACAATGTTTAATGCTCTTATTTATCAGAGGAACCGCTCAAGTTAGGGTATGTCGCCTGAATGGGAGGTTAGGGGATGTCGCCGGAATGGGAGGGTTAAGGTAAGGCTGCAGGAAAGGGAAGATTAGAGTTAGGCTACGGAAAAGGGAAGATTAAGCTTAGGTTGAGGAGTGGGAAGGGTTAAGGTTAGGTTGCAGGACGAGGAAGGTTAGGGGAGGGTTAAGGTTAGGCTGTGGAGAGGGGAGGGTTAAGAGTAGGCCGCGGAGAGGAGAGGGTTAGGATCAAGAAAACATGTTGGCGTTGGTGTCTTTGTAAAAACAGAAATTGCCGGAATGACACTGTCTAGCGAAAACCAAGAGACGAAGCGGACTAAACCCATGGTTTTATATATATATATATATATATATATATATACACACATGTACATTGTACTGTGAATACATCAGATGCTGTATTGCTCGACGGCCTGTCCATATGATCCTGTTTCCCGTACTGGGAATCCCTCAGTCTGCTCCTCTGCTCGGATTCCTCTGTCTATATATGTATGTATTTATATATACCTGCTGCCGTCTCCCTCTATCTAAAGCTATTTTTACTGTCCGCAGATAACGGAGAAATGCAACTTTCTAAACTCGCGGCTCCCCCTCCCCCTTCCCCAAAAGGCTTCTCCTTCCCATAGCTGTCACTACTAATAAACAGGCAGACATCTTTATCTAACCCCGCAGCTGAATGGCCTCACGGGCTAATGCTTTATGGGAACCTTCCATTGATTTGGGTTAATAGAGAATAGAATTGCCTTTTAACTGCATCTCGGTCTTGTTTTTAAATCATGTCCTTACAGAGACCAAATAACAACGCTGGTAACAGGCCCCAAATATTCAGCCCCCACCTGTCATTGCACAGGGGAGCGAAGACTTCTGGGTAAACGCTCAGGAGAAAGCCGACCCATGACTGGTTTTTAAAAACATTTTTTCAATCAATACAAAAAAAAATACAATGGATTTATTAAACCAAAATGATGTCTCATCGCTGCCCGTAAAATCCAAGTTGTTTCTGTAAACGAGTCTGAAGCGCAGAGAAATTTGTACATTTGTATTTTTTTTTTTAAGAACATTTTCCTCCAAAATTGGGAGTAAAACTTGCGATTATTGGCCCGATCGTCCAATTATTGGGCAATAGAGCCAATAATTGCTACAGTGGATCGGATCCAGACTTGCGTCCGGCACCCCACGCCTGGTGCTTTGAGGGGAGAGCTCATGCGTCTTACACGTGTAACTTCTATGGTACAGAACTAAGTTCTGTGTGATAGATATTCCGTACAAAGGAAGCGTTTGCATTGTACAGTAGGGCTGGGTTATGGTATTTACGAGTGGATCAGCGATTGGATGGACCCTATGGGAGCGTAAGTCACACAAGAGAGGAGAGTGTCAGGGGGAGGTCACTCTCCTCTCTAGTGCGTGCTGACAGACCCGCGCACGTATAGAAAGCGTGCGGGGGTCAGGATGGATTTTTCCAGAAACGCTCTGGTACAATTATTTGAACGTATGATATACGCAAATATACCGCAAATATACGGTGGGCAAGTAACACCCACCAAAACCCCAGTCACTCTCCTTAATAATCCGTACCCACAGAGACTTCCGCCTCCATAGACCAGCTGTAACTTTCCGTGGCCTTTTCTGAGCGTATGTGTCCTCCGTCCGTGCGTATATTTATAATCGCGGCCACTTCCCTTCATTTAAATACCCCCCCCCTGCCCATTTCTATGTAAATATCTTCGTGCGTACTTTTCCGTGGGAGATCCGTGCGTATTTACCCACGTGCGATTCACAAGACCGTCCGTCAGGCACTTCCGTGCGTATAGTCTACGTGAACAGCGTATAAAAAGTTACTTCGCATGCGCAGTTGAAATGTACTTAAAAATACACGGAAAAAAAAATGGATCTCGGAATATGACCCTCAATGCGCAACTCCTGTCGACCATAATGGCTGAACGTAGTTACACGTATGATTTAAATGTCTACCTCCGCCTACGATGCGTAATTACGGGTGTCGTTTGGCTGGCACGCCTCTTTGTCCGTAGTTACGCCGCTGTTTCGATCCTGGCCTGTACGCTCCGAGTTACGTGCTGTAACATCTGCCGTGTGCAAAGTATTAATGAGCGATTTTTACGCTCACGGCTAACGTAAATACTCGGGCGGCTGTAGGTCTGGATCTGGTCCATTGTATATCACTCCATGTAACTCCCTCCCAGCTGTCACTCACTCCATGTAACTCACTCCCAGCTGTCACTCACTCCATGTAACTCACTCCATGTAACTCCCTCCCAGCTGTCACTCACTCCATGTAACTCACTCCCAGCTGTCACTCACTCCATGTAACTCACTCCCTGCTGCTACTCACTCTGTGTCTGTCTGCCTGCCACCCATTACTTGCTTGGCTGTTATTCACTTCTCATCTGTCTGCCTAACACTCACTTCCTGCCTGGTTGTCACTCACTTCTCATCTGCCTGAGTGGCACACATTACCTGCCTTGCTGTTACTCACATCTCATCTACCTGCCACTCACCCCATGTCTGGCTGTCATTCACTTCTCATCTGCCTGTCTGTCTCTCCATCCCTCCAGGGCTGTTACTCACATCTCATGTGCCTGCAACGCACTCCATGTCTGGCTGTTACTCTCATCTCATGTGCCTGCCTGTCACTCACTCCATGCCTGGCTGTTACTCTCATCTCATGTGCCTGCCTGTCACTCACTCCATGTCTGGCTGTTACTCTCATCTCATCTACCTGCCACTCACTCCATGTCTGGCTGTCATTCACTTCTCATCTGCCTGTCTGTCTCTCCATCCCTCCAGGGCTGTTACTCACATCTCATGTGCCTGCAACGCACTCCATGTCTGGCTGTTACGCTCATCTCATGTGCCTGCCTGTCACTCTCTCCATGCCTGGCTGTTACTCTCATCTCATGTGCCTGCCTGTCACTCTCTCCATGCCTGGCTGTTACTCTGATCTCATGTGCCTGCCTGTCACTCCCTCCATGCCTGGCTGTTACTCTCATCTCATGTGCCTGCCTGTCACTCCCTCCCTCTCTGGCTGTTACTCACGGCTCATCTCTCTGCCTGCCTGTCATTCCTCCCTCTGCCTGCTGTTATTATTCCCCTGCAGTAGAGGCGTGGGTGAGCACGATGGACGTATTTGGTTAAGTATAAACACTGCACTTATTCCACGTCTATTATGCATCTGAGTAATACTCAGCCTTACATACATTTTAACCACAAATAGCAGCTTTAGCGCTCACATGTAAATCTCTGGCATCATTAAACTATCTCCCACTTATGTTTGGGGCAATGCCTGTGGCAGCCGCTTGAAGGACAGGGGTGATTTGGGATAGGAAAAGGGGTGGGGGGGCTTGGGAGGGGAGCGAGGGTTGAGAAACGATCACCTCATGCCCAGGGACGGCCTCTCTCTCGCAGCTCCCTTCCATCAGCAGCACTTTAGTTTCTATGGCACAGCGTGCGGGCAATTAACGCACACAAACGAAAAACAAGCGATAGAATTTATAACACTCCAGCAGCCCTGACATTGCTACAGAATGAAAGGTAAAAAATGAAGTCTGACATTGTTGTGATTATATTTTTAAATGTCCAATCGGCTCAGCGGCTGATGTTTGGGAGAGAGAGGAATAGCAGCCGAGTCACGTCATGGCATCCACTGTGCAAAAACACCCGGGTGCAAATAAAGACTTTCAAATAAACAAAGCAGAGAACGAATTCTTCTGGACCACGGCGCCGCAGAGAAGTGGGTGCTAATAATGCGGCAGGCGGGAGACGGTAATAGATATGACCTGGACTTCAGGGCACCCGAGGCTGGCAGTGCTCCTTGTCCAGCCTGGGATGGGTTGCATGGTCAGCAATGGCAGGTGCAACAGGTCTGCGGACCGCATGTGATACCTGGGGGGTGGGGGTGGAGGGGTAATGGTGCAGGAGGTTGGAGTTGAGATATTTTGGCCCAATCAAATTACTCCGTGGCAGTCACATGTCAGAAACAATCCTTGGGGGTGATTCAGAGATGCGATTGCGAAAAGATCGCAAATATACGCACCTTAGTTAAGATCTTAGCAGGTTACAGCCCACTGCATAAACAGTCACTCCCCTTGCAAACAGCGGCGGATCTTAAAGCTAGACCAGCATTGACTAACCCTAACTATGCGCTGTCATTTGAGATCTTAAGTGAAGTAGTAGCGTTTATTTGCGATCCTAAGTGTCAGCCCGCGCCCACTTTCCCTCATCTCCCTGCCTCCCCCCGCCCATTTCCATGCAAATCCTTCAGATCTTAAACTTCCGCAGCACTTAAGATCTTAAGTGCTTGCGATCGATTCGAAGTTACGCTCTTAGCGAATTTACGCTCCTAACCGCTACGTAGATGGCGTTGCACTATTACTACGCATGCGCAGTTATGCGAATTTTCTAAGATCCTAAATATACGCTCCTAAGTTGCTTATCTCTGAATCAGCCCGCTTGTTTCCTTGGATGGGCATGACAACTTGAACATGCCTACAGCATGCACATACACATGGTGGCCAGGGGGGTATTGACATCGTACAGTATGGGTGCTACCCTTACAGACGGAATTTAGGATTGCATTGTTGTAACTTAGCTTCCGCGGAGGAGGAGTTACGATCGCACAGCGTACCTGAATCTAGATCCAGCCCTCCTCTACTACATGTAGAGGAGGAAAAGGAGACCCAGTGCGTCAGAAATGGTGAGCAAAGCAACCCCCAAACACACTGTGTTATGCCCTTGTCTGGTGTCACAACTCCCACTTTAAATGACCATTATTTATTTATTTATAACCGGTTTTGATACAGCGCCATCAGATTATGTAGCGCTTCACAGAGAATTTCCCATTCACATCAGTCCCTGTCCCACTGGAGCTACATTCTAAGGTCCCTAACATAGACAGACACACAGATATTAGGGTTCATTTAGTCAGCAGCCAATTAACCTAACAGCATGTGGGAGGAAACCAAGGCAAACCCATGCAGACACAGGGAGAACATACAAACTCCACACAGATAATGAGTGGGATCAGGACTTCTAAATTATGCGATTAGATCCCCGAGCAAGAGATTCGGAAAGATGGGCAAGCGCTGGGCCAAACCGCCCAGACATTGGTGCGTTCACATTTTAGCCACTCCCACAGACTGACAAAAAACTGCCAGGGGACAGCTGACTGACAAGCGCAGGGAGATTAGCAGAAGCGCGGCTCTCTGGATTGGTGCACAAAGGTTTGGCATACGCTCTAATCAGGTAGCGAGGACACATATGCGCTCTACAACAAACATTGGCAATCGTATTGGACACAGCAGAGGTTGTGGAAAGTCTGAACCAGCCAATTGCGGATGTAGGACCAAATCCTCCAATCGGACTCTTAAGCGATAGAATCTCAATGTAACAGATGTATGAAGGATCCACTTTTAGAGGTCACCTGTATCCACGAACTGTTAACCACTCCACTTGCACGGCTCCTTTCCGAAACCTACATTTCCTGACTCGTGCAAATTATCCTAATTTACGTACATGTGAGGCGAGACCACTGAGAGAACGCATGCGCTGTGCTGAAATGTGGACCTAAAAACACCAGAAAACACCCACATTTCTTAATTTTGTGGTCAATTCACGCTACCGTCATCATCAAACATTGCATGCACCGATAGCAGCAGGTAAGCACGAAACCATTTATCAGAAAGCAACACCAATCTCTCTCCTCCGATAGGACAAGGGGACGCTATGTGAGAACGATCATTATTATGCAATTAATCTCAGCTTCTGGTAGATTAATATTCCACAGAAGCCGTTCTGAAAACCCCACTGTTCTGTATAACATTAGCGTCTGATTACACGGAGAGAAAAATATGGAACCATCGCAGGACGGTTGTTTAACCTTTCCCAAGGTCGGATTGATGATATGTACGGTGGGGGCTGTACCCCAATGTGTCACCCAAACAGGTCACAGAGGACACAGAACAACATCCAGCACCTTGTTCCAAATCACTGACAATTTGTTATTTGCCAAGACCCTTAAACAAACCAAAAATTAAATCCAGCACGGATAACAAACAAATAAGCAGATATTAATAACGGGAGAGAGCTGAAGAGAGAGCGTGTGATGGAAAACAATCACGACATCTCACAACCTTGTTTTTGCATTGTCAAAGCGTTCTGATGAAGTGTTAAATGCGGGAGTCAGAGGTGGCGCAGATGAAGCAGCCATAGCACGGAGCACAGGAAGGTGGGAGCAGTCAACAGATAGGAGGGGAGGTGGATGGTGAGGGACAGAAAACAAAACGGGGGAAAGGGGGGGGACAAATAAAAAGTGTCAGTATTTTCATTTTGGGCAAAGGAGGCATGATGAGGACCTCAACTTATAGGCAAAGATGGCAGAGAGGGGACTGGAATCACCTTCTTAGACCTTATATACGGATATGAAGATCTATTGCCGCAGTGCAGACAATGTTTATATGTACGTCTTGTATATCTGCAACGTATCTGGAATTTACACCAGTGTGAATAACATCAACCGCAGAAACAAATGGGAGTTTTATAGAATTGGAGAGACGGCAGCGCTGCCAGTAAAGGTGTGTTCATACCGCCAGGAGGCGGAGCTTCCCCTGTCACAGCACAGGTAGACGTACGCGATGATGAAGACCTGGTATCAGCATGAGCTACCTGGAATTTATTCAAGCTCATAGGACCGGATCGCGACCTGAGGTCTGAATTCCTGTCACTGCCCTCTCGTGCGGACATAAGCTGGGACACGCTGCCATAAGTTACTCGTGGGGATCAGCGGGCCATACGCACGGATATTGAAAACCCAACCCCCTACTGTAAAATGGAAATGCTCTCCCCGCCCCGTGCCCACCTTACGGAGTAAGTGGGTGGAGCAGATGCCCCACCCTGTCGGATGGATTTCCAGGCGTACGAAACAACGGAACTTGGCGCTCAGGCGCACTCACCATGCGTAAGAGATACGGAAGGGTTGGTGGGATACGGAATGGTAATCGTACAGTGAGTGCGTTCCAAAACTCCTTTGTATGATCCACCATTCTGGACACAGGTCTTCCGCGTGTGAAGACTTAAGCCAGGGTTTTGAACACAGAATTCTGGATCTCAGATTCCATACATTAGCCTCTGTCACAAATGGTAATGTATAGAATTCAATCGCGGCTCTGAATCCGTCCCATACTGCCAACAGAGAGAGAGAGAAATGAACCTTCGTCCATGAAGGGTTAAACAGAAACATGATGAGAGGAGGTCATTGCACTCTATAGAAACAGTGGGACACACACACAGAACATGCACCACACACACACACACACACACACACACACACACATACATACACTGAGCATGCAGCACACACACACACACACACACACACACACACACATACATACACTGAGCATGCAGCACACACCCACAGATGCAGAAACACAGGCACACACACACCAGCGCTCACATTGTCACAATCTGACTGTCCTATTTAATAAAGAGCTCGAGAGGCAATTAGTGACGTGTAATGACAACTAATTATCTGGGTATCTCATAAGAGGCCAACAGGAGGCATCAACATTTGTCACATTTAATGAGGGGAATAATTAGAGCTTTTCAGAGGATGAAGTATCAGGTGCAAAGCAATCTCCCACTGCTCGTCCAAATACACAGCGCCGCTACACTCCCATCTAATACTACTCCACGATATAACACACAGCGCCACTACACTGCAATATAATACTACACCGCGATATAACACTACACCGCGATATAACACTACACCGCGATATAACACTACACCACTATATAACACTACACCACTATATAACACTACACCGCGATTTAACACACAGCGCCACTACACTGCAATATAATACTACACCGCGATATAACACTATGCTAGAACACACAGCGCCACTACACCACAATATAATACTACACCGCGATATAACACTATGCTTGAACACACAGCGCCACTACACTGCAATATAATACTACACCACGATATAACACACAGCGCCATTACACTGCAATATAATACTACACCACGATATAACACTATGCTAGAACACACAGCGCCACTACACCACAATATAATACTACACCGCGATATAACACTATGCTAGCACATACATCACCGCTACACTGCAATATAATACTACACCGCGATATAACACTGCAACGCAATATAACACTACACCGCGATATAACACTACACCACTATATAACACTACACCGCGATTTAACACACAGCGCCACTACACTGCAATATAATACTACACCGCGATATAACACACAGCGCCACTACACTGCAATATAATACTACACCGCGATACAACACTATGCTAGAACACACAGCACCGCTACACCACAATATAATACTACAGCGCGATATAACACACAGCGCCACTACACCACAATATAATACTACACCGCGATTTAACACACAGCGCCACTACACTGCAATATAATACTACACCGCGATATAACACTATGCTAGAACACACAGCGCCACTACACTGCAATATAATACTACACCACGATATAACACTATGCTAGAACACACAGCACCGCTACACTGCAATATAATACTACACCGCGATATAACACTATGCTAGAACACACAGCACCGCTACACCACAACATAATACTACACCGCGATATAACACTAGAACGCGATATAACACTACACCGCTACAACACTATGCTATAACACACAGTGACACTACACCGCAATATAACACTATGCTATAACACACAGTAATGCTATATCGTGATATAACACTAAACCATGATATAACACTATGCTATAACACACAGTGATGCTACACTGCAATATAACACAACAACGCGATATAACACTACACCACGATATAACAATGCTATTACACACACTGATGCTATACTGCAACACTACATCGTGATATAACTCTATGCTATAACACACAGTGACCCTATTGTGAATTACAGCATTCTGTAACACAGCTGCATTACACAGTGCTACAACACTCCGACTCTACACTTTTCTACAATACACTGCGCTACAAACCACAGCAACACTACATTACACTATAACACACTACAAGGGTACTCCGAATGACTACACAGGCACCACTTCACCAATATAATACCTCCCAGACTACACTGTGCAGCAACAAGCTTCAACACTGCATAAGGCTACAACACACAGTGACACCACACCATACTACAACACACAGCAACACCATACCAAGGTATAAAACACAGCCACACCGCAATATAACCCATAGCAAATCAACACTACGCTGTAACAGAGTGACAGTACACTGTACAATAGCACACAGCTCCACAACACTGCGCTATAGAACACTACAGCAAGTTACAATACACAGCGCTACAACACTTCGCTATATCACAACACAACACAATGCTAAAACACTCTGTGCCACTACACCGTGCTTTAAGACAGTATCAACACTACACCGAACAATAACCTAGAAAGTCACTATACCACGCTATAACACACAGGAACACTCCAGCATGCTATAAAATACAACTATACTACATTGCAATATAAAACACAGCGACACTACACTGTGCTATAACACACACAACACTATACCGTGCTATAGCACACAGCAATTATACACCACGGCGCCACTGGGGGCTAGATTTACTAAACTATGGAAAAAGAAAAGTGGAGATGTTACCCATAGCAACCAGAATCTAGCTGACATTCTCTAGTATATAATAGGAAAATGAGAGCTAGGAACTGGCTGCTATGGGCAACATTCCACTTTTCCTTTCTGCAGTTTAGTAAATGTAGCGCTAGATAACGTTATAGCCCACAACACTTCACTACAGTCCTACACAAACACTAAGCCGCACTTCAACACACATTGGGCTGGATCCAGACTTAAGAAAGAGCTTGTAATTAAGTGCGGAAGATTACACCTGGGCAAACCCAAGTTGATTTCAGGGGGAGACAAGGTAATTGTATTCTTTGCATGCAGGGATATATCTTGAATTGCTTACTGCACACAGATACTGACCAGCGTTACTATCACACTGTTATTTAGACTTGGAATAGGAAACATCATCTCTCAACTCTAATACTGTTTAAGACTGCGTGTACGCAATCTACGTAGCGAAACGCTACGTAAATAGCATACAATAATCACTACGCATGCCCAGTAACTTCAATCGGTTAGTTACGGACGGACGGGCACAGAAGACAGAGGTCTGAATACGGGCCTTAATTTCAAACTCCTTCTTAAGTCTGGATCCAGCCCACTGATTATACACCATAGCGCGACTTCCGAATACCTCAATACACAGCAACCATAACACCATGTTATAAGACACAGTGACATCTCATTAGAACACACAGATGCCTCACACCTCAATGGAGGAGCTGGCAATCATTTATAAACGATCCTCCAATCGCATTGCGATCCCGGCTAATACTGTCTCCACCTCATCATTTATTTTATTTTATATATTCTTCAATCAGCATTAAACAAGTAATAAGGGTAGATAGCAGGAAACGGCTCATACATGCGGATATAGAGGGCGTTTAATGTGTAATTGGTCATTTTGGATAATTATGGATATTTCTTAGGAGAAATCTTCAAATCCCAGAGCAGGGCCAGGAAATTGACTGCATTCTAATGAATATTACTTCATCCCATAAAATGGCTGCCTCCATTGTGCGCCGGCTCCAGGTGCATTTAATTTAAGAGCTCTCCTAGCTGCCATCCATCTTGAAATGGCTAATTTGCCGCACTCCGCCACCCGCGTTCCCAACACTTGAAAAACAAACGGTAATTGATAAACACGCTGTAGGTAGATGAATTCTACTGCAGACTGCGGTCGGTGAGACGACTCTGCCACCAAGTGGTCATATTCAATATTGCAATGATACCTGTACAAACTGTGAACTTTAATGTATGAATAAGCCTTCGTTCGAACAGGCCTTAAACCCCCTGATTATTATCTAAAACCACTTATATGAGACTCCCCTTCCCTCTTCTTACAGGTCTGCATCTCTCTGGAGGTTCAAAAACATGGCAGCCAGTTAGAAAGACACAAGATTAAAGGAAATGGAGGATTTTACAGTCACAGACCCCAGAGGTGTTCCCTAGATCTCTCTGATCACTTGACTAGAAACCCTGGTGGTCACATAAGCTGTCACATTATTATTATTAGAGGCCATGATGATTTACCTGTGCTCCTGGGAGAATTATTTAATCCAGCATTCTCTTCTATACTACAGACCCTCCAACATGACCCATTCCATTAGGTACAATATACTCCGCTCCTAAGCTTCCAACTGTTACTCACAATGTGAAATGACAACTGATATTTAAAAAAAAAAAAACTGTTCTCCTCAACAAAGGAGGTTACCATAGCAACTGACAGATGGAAACTGAGGAGCGGAGTATTTTGTACATAATGGAATGGGTCATATTGGTCTGATACTATCACTGCAGTCTTCAGATTGTTATAGTATTAGACCCCGAGCAAAAGATCCAGAGAGATGACACTAAATTTAGTTTAACAAAGTTATTGCATTTTGAAATTATTCTAATATGTGATCCTCCACCACTTCAGATGGGAGGCTATTCCACTTATCAACTAGAACATACCACTGTCACACAGAGAGAGGGAACGCCGATACTGCTACGTGATTTAGAGGGAAGGCCCATTTTTTGTGTCAGTTATGTTTACATAAAGGGAATAAGTTCTGATTGGTTGGCATGGATTGAGCATGCTCGGTGTCAATTCAACTGAAATGCATGAGCAGTGCAAAAGTTTGGATCTGGTCTGTTTTGGACCCCACAGTTAACTTCATACAGACCCAAAGAGGTCATAGATCTGATGGGAAAGTGAAAATAACAGTGATGAATATTAGAATTGGATGAACCAGACACAAAGGGGCAGATCCAGAACTTTCCGCGATTTTACGCGTGGCGGAGACGTAAATTCGCAGATACGTACGCACTGCGCATGCGCACCATAGAAAATACGCACATTCACGTAGCGTAATTGTGAACGTATGGGGAACTCACGTATGCGTCACGTAAATACTTACGCGTGGGCGTGCCAATTTTACGTTTCTCAACAATACGTACATTTTACGTGAAGTAGGTGGGGGGTGGTATTTAAAGTGTACAGTATGGGCGTGCTAAGCTGCGTACGTTCACGTAGTCAGTGCGTCCGTTCGCGGACGTACTCTGTTACGTTTGAAAAAGTTAAGGTAGGGTTTGGCCAGCGTATCTTGACAAAATACGTCCGTGCAAGGGGTGTGCCGAGGGGAGAGTAACAAATTTACGCACACAAAATTACGCTCCGCAAATAAACATACGCCACACGTAGTTCTGGATCTACCCCAAAGGTATTAAATATGGAAGTTACAAGTTACTTGTAAAGCCAGCCACACAGTACATCAATTATTGCTCCCAGGTGGAGGTGGGTGTTAAACTGACAATTTTCCCCTAGGGAAAAGTCTCGATATGGACACTACACATTACAGCTGCTGGAAGCGATAATCTGGAAGAAGAGGGAGGTTACTGCCGAGACCGACAGAGAGCCCTGATTGGCTGCATGGAACACCTGTCAATCATGGCCGGAGTTTCCTATACAGAAAGTGATGGGACACCCAAAGGAAGGCTGGCAACAGCAGCGGAGACAGGTCAGCCAGCCTCCTCCGCTGCTCCCGCCTCATCTCTTTGCTCCCAGACCGTACTGATACTGCTCCCACTCTGTCCCAGACAAGTGTGGGTCCCTGTTGCAAACGGCCCTATTTGGATAGGACCATTCGCTACCAGCCAGTTCCGAACTGACTTGGATATCGATTGCTTATGCTGGGAACACGGTGCTCCAAAAGGTAAGTAACTATGCTATCCCCAACCCACTCCCTAACCCTAAACCGGGTGTGGGTCCCCGCATACAAAATCTGATTTTCGAAAAATCACATTCCTCGATGAGGCATAGCAATCGATCCACAGAGCACCGAAAGCTCCGTTCTGCTAAATTGTAAGAAAAAATAATCCCATCCCTAATTCTAACCCTAACCCTCCTTTCCTGGAAGCCTGACCCTAACCTTCCCTCCCCTGCAGCCTGACCCAAACCCTCCTTTCCTGGAAGCCTGACCCTAACCCTCCCTCCCCTGCAGCCTGACCCTGACCCTCCTTTCCTGGTAGCCTGACCCTAACCTGCGCAGATAGTTTATTCACCTGTTCCAGGTCCGGTGATAGCAGCAGCAGAGGGATATCGCAGACGGCGGAAGGATAACGACATACTCACCCATTTGTTAAAAAAAGTAGAAAGCGGCAAGTATTCGAAAATGGGACATTCGATGTCCCATTTTCGTACCGGAGAGTGTAACCGCCCTAAACCTAACCCTAAGTCCCCCCCCCCACAGCCTAACCCTAAGTTTCTTACCCCTCAGCCTAACCCTAAGTCCCTGGAGAGGGTTACCCACATCTCCCTAAGAGCTTCCGAAAATGATTCGCATACTCATCCATTCATAAAAAAAAATTCTACAACTGCTGTCATTCGAAATAAAGACAGCCAAAAAGCAACTTTTGGCTGTCTATTTCATAATGGTCCTGCAGCGCTGGGTCCACTCTCCCTCTGTCCGGACAGTCATTGGGGCTGATCCAGAGGTTTGGGAATAAGGTCAAAACAGGTGCAGATTACAGCTCGGCTAAGCCATTTTGCAAAGTAAGGGGGGATAATTCATTTTAAGGGCCAGATTTGCTAAGCTGTGTGTTTGGAAAAGTGGATATGTTGCCCATAGCAACCAATCAGATTTTAGCTGACATTCTCCATTATGTAAAAAGAAAGTGAAGCTAGAATCTGATTGGTTGCTATAGGCAACATCTACACTTTTCCAAACTGCAGCTTAGTAAATCTGGCCCTAAATCTTTTGCACATAGAACTCACATACTTGTTTAGTCTATAAATCATATTTTCTTCCCCTTGCAGTTCAACATGGTATTGCCCGGGTCTACACTTGCACCTTAAAAACTGGTGCAGCTCTGAATCAGCTTTTACATGAGAATCTTCCAAACAACCAATAGAGGGAGACACTGAGCAGAGACACCGAAGAGGGTTACAACATTTGGGAGGAAAAAAAAAAGAACTATGCTAACGATGTTTTCACTAATCTGACTTTTAGGTCGTTGGTAAACGGTACAGTGGGAACCCAGAAAAATACGCAGCCTTTTAGCAGGCTTAAATGAACGTATATATTTCTGTAAATAGACTCCTTATTGAGGTAAAAACCTAGAAATAGCAGTTTTCTGAATGCACTGCACAGTTTTAGTGTAACGCTGCAATTTAGAGTTGTGATAGACCACACCCACCCTCAACTCTAAACTACATTCATTTTATATTCCAGTTTGTTTCTAGTAGCTGACAAGTCTCAGTACAATATATTCTATCCCAGGCTGACCCCAGAAGCTGATGACAAAGCCCCTGTCTCACAACGCACCTGGTAAAGACCCTGCTGTACTTGAACTTAGAGTAGGTCTGGCCAACCTGTGGCTCTCCAGGTGTCCTGAAACTACAAGTCCCAGCATGCTTTGTTGCGTATTAGCCATGCTTTTCCAGTTAAAGGGACAATTGAGACCTACTGGTTGGTCAGCCCTGATTAAATGATACAAAACATTGGCCTTTGTCCCGTGTCCCTCGCTCACTATATCTTACACAGGGCAGCGACCGCTGTGATGGAGAGTGTGATCTCATTGGCTGTGAATCCAGAGGGGTGGGAGGCACCGTCCCTTTTATTTGACCAATCACCAGACTGGGAATAACGGGTTTGTGGGTGTCAGGGGTTTTAATGAAGCACAAAAAGGATCCAAAACAATATCATAATAAATAAATATTCTGGCAATAAATAGTATAAAACATTTCCAATGCAGATTAAGTCCCCCCCCCCCCCACCACACAC
>WWET01000644.1:501467-515656 GCA_011038615.1 Limnodynastes dumerilii | reverse complement strand
AGCCCTGCGGTGGTGACGGGACTAAACTGCTTGTCACTGTCACATAGACCTAGAATTATGTGACACAGAACGGGTCCTGTCTGTGCACTGTGCCAGGGCAGTAGCGGGTGGGTCAGAGGTGTGCGCCCATAGCGGCTAGGCAGTAGTAGTCCAGCGATAGAGTCCAGTGTAGCGGAGCGACAGGATGTGGCGTAAGGAGAGAGTAGCAGTGTGGTTCCAGCGGAGTAGTGTTCCGTGGTGTTGCGCCAGCAGAGCAGTCTTCTCTGGTGTAGAGAAAGCGGAGCAGAGTGCTGCCCACAGAGCAGTTCACGACAACAGACTTGGTCTACCTTGGAGAAAACGCAGGGTGCCAAGGCTTGGCATTGTATATAGATGAACAGCAGAGGGCACAGGTCAGGGAATCCCAGCTGTACGTGCCCCTTCCAGTATCCCAGCAGAACGTGAGTGCAGGCAGAGGGTTATGGCCAGACCATGTGACCCTTCCGTTACTGGAGCTGGCAGCAGTGACTGGCAGGACGGAGATAACATTCTGGTTATCTCACGGGACAATGTGACACAGAACACACAGCGAGTCACAGTGACACTGAACCCACCCCCTCCCGCCCCCCCAACCCTAGTGGTGGCCCAGGTAACGCTGAACCCTCCTCAGGCGCTGATGGAATTGGCAACATCAGTGAATACCAGGCGGGTAGGTCTCTGCAGCGGGCACAGGCTGGTGAGGAGAACCTGAGGATCAAACAGAGATGGCACAGGATGGAAACAAACAGAAGACATCATAAGAACAACCCCATAGTAACTGCGTGTAGATTGCTCTCTAGCCCAGGCACCAGATTATTTGATCTATTCAGCATGTAACGTGCTCCTTCCTGTACATTCCAATGTTATTAGGAGTCTCTGAGACCTGTGACACAACAGATGCGTTCATACACGTCACAGAAAAGAGGAGTGATCACTAACATCCAGATAATCGTTTATGCATGGGGTTCAGCCCTTATAAAACCCCTAATTCCTAATGATAGGCGATATTGTAACCCCAATTGAGGGTAAATAGGGTCTAGGGTCAGTATAGTTTTCAATAAACAAATGGGCAGACTAGATGGGCCATGTGGCTCTTATCTGCCGTCACTTTCTATGTTTCTATGATAGGTGTGGGTCTCCGCTGAGAATGGCCAGTTCTCCCCCAGCTCTCCTCACAGTGGCTAAGCAACTGATCCTTTGTGAAACAAAGGCTACGCGCCAAATGGCAATTATAAATTTAACCCAACCCTTACCCTAATCCTTACGCTAACCCTCTCCTTCCATTACCCTAACCATAACACCCCCCTTCCATTACCCGAACCCTAACCCTAACCCTCCCCCTCCAATACCCGAACCCTAACCCTCTCCTTCCATTACCCAAATCCTAACCCTCCCCTTCCATTACCCAAATCCTAACCCTCTCCTTCCATTGCCCTAACCCTCCCCTTCCATTACCCAAATCCTAACCCTCTCCTTCCATTGCCCTAACCCTCACCTTCCATTGCCCAAATCCTAACCCACCCTTCCATTGCCCTAACCCTCACCTTCCATTACCCAAATCCTAACCCTTCCCTTTCATTATCCAAATCCTAACCCTCCCCTTCCATTGCCCTAACCCTCACCTTCCATTACCCAAATCCTAACCCTCCCCTTCCATTGCCCTAATCCTCTCCTTCCATTACCCAAATCCTAACCCTCCCCTTTCATTACCCAAATCCTAAACCTCCCCTTCCATTACCCAAATCCTAACCCTCCCCTTCCATAACCCAAATCCTAACCCTCTCCTTCCATTACCCAAATCCTAACCCTCCCCTTCCATTGCCCTAACCCTCACCTTCCATTACCCGAACCCTAACCCGTCCTTTTCATTAGCCAAACCCTAACCTTTACCTCAACCCTCCCTTCCCCGTAGCCTGACCCCATAGCTTAACCCTAAGACTTCCCTCCCCGCAGCCTGACCCTAACCATCCCTTCCCCAGAGCCTAACCCTAAGACTAAAAGTAGCCAGAGAGGTTACTTACCTCTCCATTGGGGTCTTCAGCGGACGGCGGTTGTAATGGGTTCCGAGAAGGAACGGGGGGTTTTTTTTTTTCTTTAAATAGAGACAGACCAATAAGCTTTTGTCTGTATTGGTAATACAGTCATTTCTGGCTGGAGACTGATATATATAGGGAATATCCCAATTTCCAGCACAACCTTAATGAACAATACAAAGTCGAGTTTGAAATGCAAATAGCAAGTGTATTGAAATGAAAAAATAGTCCAGGCAATGTCACATCTGTAGTGTGAAAATTCACAGCAATGTGGCATGAGCATGGCAGCGTGGATAAAAGTCCATGACAAGCTGTACAGAGGTAAAAGGTGATGCAAAGTTAGGTACATAATGGTCTTGCATGAGCATAGCAGTATAAACGGTGGTCTGTAAAGCAAATAGCAAAAGTCTTGGCAGACTGACACCGGAGAGCAGCTAACACCATATATACGAAACCAGATCCCGACACCTGTTTCGATGCTAAACATGCACCGTCCTCACACCGCCAGAGACAGCAATAAGGATGGAAAACGCCAAAAGAGAGCTATAAATAAACTCACACTAGAGATGTGACATTGCTTGGACTATTCATTAATTTCAATACACTTGCTATTTACATTTCAAACTCGACTTTGTGTTGTTCATTAAGGTTGTGCTGGACATTGGGATATTCCCTATATCCTTTTCCCTATGCATTATTTATTGCCCGGAACCCTGCATACCCTATTTGTCTATTTACCTGTGTGTGTGCAGCCCCATCACCTACAGGTGATTTTGTGACTAATTATATATATATTAGTCACAAATAAATAAACTAGATGCACCTCATCTATTCATTGGTAGCAGTCATTATGTGGACTGAACCAACATTCAGAATGCAGCCTATCTAATCACTAGGAGACCATGACATCACTGAGCTTGCAACCTATACAGTCACTAGGAGCAGGTGACATCACTAAGAATGTAGGCTATCCAGTGACATCACAGAGATGGGGTAGCACGGTGTATCAGTGAGTAGCTCTGAGTTATGAGTTTGATTCCCGGACTAGGCCTTATGTGTGGAGTCTGTATTTTCTCCCTGTGTCTGTGTGGGTCTCCTCCAGGTGCTCCGGTTTCCTCCCACATGCCAAAAACATGCTGGTAGGTTAATTGGCCGCTGAATAAATTAATCCTAATGTCTGTGTGTGTGTGTGTGTGTGTGTGTGTGTGTGTGTGCGCGTGTGCGTATGTATGTATGTATGTATGTATGTATGTATTAGGTACCTTAGAATGTAGCTCCAATAGGGCAGGGACTGAGGTGAATGCTGAATATTCCCTGTAAAGTGCTTATGTGATAGCGCTATATAAAAACTATAAAAACCTGTTAATAAATACAACCTACCAAGTCACTAGGATCGAGTGACATCACTGAGAATGCAGCCTATACAGTTACTAGGAGCGAGTGACATCACTGAATGTGCAGCCTATACAGTTACTAGGAGCGAGTGACATCACTGAACGTGCAGCCTATACAGTTACTAGGAGCGAGTGACATCACTGGGAATGCAGCCTATACAGTTACTAGGAGCGAGTGACATCACTGAATGTGCAGCCTATACAGTTACTAGGAGCGAGTGACATCACTGAGAATGCAGCCTATACAGTTACTAGGAGCGAGTGACATCACTGAGAATGCAGCATATAGAGTTACTAGGAGCGAGTGACATCACTGAATGTGCAGCCTATACAGTTACTAGGAGCGATTGACATCACTGAGAATGCAGCCTATACAGTTACTAGGAGCGAGTGACATCACTGAATGTGCAGCCTATACAGTTACTAGGAGCGAGTGACATCACTGAATGTGCAGCCTATAAAGTTACTAGGAGCGATTGACATCACTGAATGTGCAGCCTATACAGTTACTAGGAGCGAGTGACATCACTGGGAACACAGGGTAATGCAGCCTATACAGTTTCTAGAATCTTTATACTTTCCAGTAAATTGGTTGCGTTCACTGCACTGTGGCATCCAAGGGCTGTACACTCTCATCACTACAATTCAAAATAGCAATGCGCACCTTCCCCTGGGGCTGCAGGTCTCGGTTTGGCTCCAGCAGCTCCTGCTCCAGATCTTCTTGTTCCTCGGCCGCATCAAAGTTATACATCGGCATTAGCTGGTGGCGGAGCTTCTCCAGCCTGGCGCAAAGAGAAGAGGGGCAGAGACGGGGAAGAAGGGTCAAGGTCAATAAATACAGGGCACAGCTGCAGAGATGGTGAACAGGGAATACCTACAACCATACAGTGGGGACACACAGCTCCGTAATAATAGGGTCATTATTAGACACATTAGAAACACAGATTCCGGGTGAGCGACATAATAAAATAACTCTATAAGTGACCAAGATAATGGATGCACCCCAGAAACACAGTAAATACAGGGCATAGAAGTGTACTGCTAAAACCTCCAATTAGATCTTAGTTTTATGTACACATTTATTCTATCTACCATAAAAGTCCTGGGCTGTGACACCTTACAGATCCATCATAGCAACCGCTGCGATAAAGCAGCCTGGACAGTGTTATCTGGGCACCATAGACGCTCACACGGTGCCAACCTCCATGGTTTAGCTCTCATTAATTAACTTTTATAGATGCGTGAAAGTCTCAACATACATTGATAACTATAACATCTGTTTTCCCGTCATACAGTAATTCAGTGGAAAAATGAATAGAAAAGACCATCACACAGGTCAGAGACAGGCGGAGACAGAGAGAACGCTTACCTCTTTTGTTTTCTGATGTATAAAACCTAGAGAGACACAGGGGAAAGAGGGAGAGACAGAGAGATGAGAGAGACAGCGCAAAGGATAAGAGACAGACTGACAAATAAAACAGTATAATGGAATAAAAATGTTTTCTTTATATCCACCCGCGCTTCAAAACCACTTGCTGCCCACTGGTGTAAATGTGTGGAATCCAAATACCACACTCCAATCCTAAATACAATATAAGAGTCTTCTACCACAACACTAGTGAAGATACTTAATACTACACAAGTATAGGCGCTAGATTATAAATAACCAAATTTAGGACACTCCAAGGTGATATAAATGCCCACAAATGCACATACAGATCTTAACTTACAATGCCAGGTAATTCCAATAATGTTGAATTGATAATATTGGAATTACCCGGCATCGTAAGTTAAGATCTGTATGTGCAATTTCCTGGTTGCTTTTAATATGAATTAAATAAAATAATGTATCTTTAATTGCCTCTCATGGTGATCAATAGTGCACTACTTTAATCAACTCCTCTGTATATTGATATCACCAACTAATAACGCATTGTTAGGGCCACGATTCATACAGCAAAAAAGGTCCTACTAACAAACCAGAGGTACGTACCATGGCCACGGCTAGTCCAATCACAGTCACAATGCCCAGGGAGAGAAGCCAGGTGCCCACAGTGGATGTTCCGCCAGTATCTACCCCTTTAGTGCCATTATAAGGGGAAGTGGTGGTGCCAGGGCCCACAGTGATGCCCACATAGAGATGCGAGGGCACAGTGCGATTATTCATGTTTGTGTCCTCACCAACAGCCAGGATGCCACGTCACACATTCCGCAGACCACCTGCAGGCACATTAATGTATTCATACACAGATGTCAGGCCATGCATTGTACAGTAATACCTGCCATTCATCACTAGTCATAACACAGGATTATTAATTATCTAATAGCTGCTAATTCCTCACTGCATGGTGATAGAAATATATATTAATGATAATTCCACACCTGTCTGTAGAAATCCCAGAATCCTCTTTCCTTACCTATATGTGCTATTAATGACTAGTTCCTTGGTAGCCCAAAGTATAATACGTTCCTAAGAGCTACAGTTTCTTATCCAGCCTTGTGTAACATCATTATAGGGATCAGTGATCCCCACATTACCATTATGTGGTGTACATAAGACTAAGAGAGGTGGTCACAAATAAACAGGGCAATTACTCAGTGACTCATACTGCCATCTTCTCAGCAGCCCAGGCACTGTGATCACAGTCATAGCTAGAAAGTTTAGCACTAGGGGGGCAAAAAGGAAAAATGGCACCCCATACCTGAATTAATCACCAGTTTAACCTTAAAAATTAACTTTATGGCTCAGCGTGCAATCACATACCCGTAGTTACAGCCCTCAATGTGATTACCCTTTTGTTCTTCCACTACAACTGGGCATAAAAAGGACTAGGAGCACTACGCAGGAGCTAGTAATGAACTTGGAGCACTAATGCGGGATGTTTTACTACACTGGTGCACACTTATTAATTTATAACATTAAGGGAGTACAGGCATCTATTTTTATACAATATAAAGATAATTGCAAATGACAGTCTGGCACAAATGGTGCAGATACTTTGCTGCAACTATGGAACATGGATCACCAAATACAGATAAATATGCATCAAAATAACAGAAAATGACAATATCAAACCCATTATTCTCAGACATGTCAAGTCTTCATACATATACACATACTCAGAGCATGCTACATGGGTACATATAGGATTGTTGACATACAACCCCCACACAGTGCATGGCATGCTGGTACCTTTTGTCCCACACCTGGTGGGGGCCCCAGGAATCCCTCCACACCCTCTCCTGTCTCACCTATGGTTCTGCCCATCAGTTCCAGTGATCTGCGAGGTGGATGAACCGGTGCTGCTGTATCTGCCCCAGTGGGGAGCAGCTGGGGGGGAATTGCCCCAATGCTCAGGTTACCTCCTAAGACTGGATGCTTGGCAACGCCCCCTGTCAGACCAGGCTTAGGTATCATTGGCTCTTACGCCTGTCACTCAACAGCCAATGGGGTGGGAAGATGCCGTCCAGTGAGTCATCATGTATATGCGCATGCGCCCGATATACGGCTCTAGCGTAAAGATCAGCTATCACTAGTAGCAGACATACACTTATAATCAGGGCTCAGGGTAGCAGCTTGTTCTAGCGGCGCGCAGTGCGTTCTGGGAAGGACCAAATCAACTATAGCCAATGCAGCAGGCTCCTCCTAAATGGCTCCGTAACTGGAGACGGAAATGGTGTCTGGCATGTAAATAGTTTCTTCAAACTAAGCTAGAGATTTAGTGTACGTGTAACACAACTGTATCTATTAACAGAACTCACAGGGTAGACTGAAAGTGTGACGAGAGAAGCATATATTTTATGTATTTTTAAAAGGAACTTATGTGACAGGTGCATGTTGTCAGGGGACTCCGGAAGTAGGCTGCACTCTGGTATTTAAAGGACTTATTAACCCCTCTGATGCCAGGTAGGAGAGGCACATGTTCTGTGATGTTATTATTTGAGTAATTAGAAGTCTCTAGCATCATGGGGATGTTTATGGCTCCCCATGGGGAACACAGGGGCCAAATGGCCCTAGTTTCCAGGATAGTCTGTTTTTCTTTAGTTTTGTGTGTGTCTGAGACTATCTGACTTGTTAGAGTTCACATCAGCTCATTGTAGTTATTACTTTTATACAAGAGGTTTCTATGGCCGTGAAACTACAAGCTATGTATCATGCACCGTGAGTTGCATCATATTGGGATTTGTAGTTCCACAGCTTCTGATTAACCACCTACACTCATGCATGGGAACTGTGTGCTATTAAAAGTTTTAAAGTAGACTGTGATGGATCAATTTGCGCTCATATATAATTAGATACGAGATAGATGGTCTATAGTAGAATTTTCATAATACGGTATTTAAAATATGTTCTGATGACCACTCAACAAAAAACATAAATAAGAAACTTACTTTATTTACCATCTATTTCTTAACAGGGCTCAGTGGCCTCCTTATATAATATGCAATCCACAATTTTAATGGGTGACTTTTTATTTCTTTTTAGTAATAATTTTCTTGTTTAAATCTTAAAACATATGGCCCTTTTTGGAAGAACCTCCTTTCAACACACCTAGACCCCTTAGTGGACAAAAAGATAGTAAGCTAAGTACTAATTTAAACAAGAAAATATTAGTATAACATTAAAAAATATACATGAAAATTGTGGATTGTGGGGGGTTATGGCATCAGACCATATTTTAATTATTGTATCTAATTATATATTAGTGTCATTTGATCAGACACAGTCTACTTCAATCTCCTTTTATGGACAATTGTCCCTATTTGTTTGGGAAATCTTGGTAGGAGTTTTCTAGCAGAGAAAGTGTTGTGACTTTTTGAAAAGTTATTACTAGTATGCCAGACTTTTGTGTCATTTTATGCCACATTATTATTTTATGTAAAATGTCATTGAGGCGGTATATATGTAGGATATATTATTATGTAATAATCCAACTTTCTCCTGACAAACTACAGACAGGACTGACGCTACTTTGGGTCAATAAACAGCTCATTTGTCAGTCATTTCTCATTAAACTGTCTACTGCCTAACTGATCTATTGATCTATAATGCATCAGTGTCACCTGCACAGTTTTCCTGGAAAGCAGAAGTGACACTGCCCTGTAAAGAATTCAATAAAACAGACACCTCTAGTTGTGTAAACTGGTGTGACGGCAACGTTACTCACTTGTATTGTGTTATAGTTTTATTATTTTAGGGTTGGGTAGAAATGTGAAGTAAAACTTTGCTTCTAAAATGCAACATTCACTCCTGTCTGTAACAAATTTGAAATATTAATTTGAGAAATTATATGATTAAAGAAAATTAATTTGCATAAAAGATAATATTACAAAACATCATAGGATTATGTACATGTTCTTATGGATCCCCCTCCCCCTTAATTTTACACACCTGGTATAAGTATTTATTATGGCCATTATAGCACAAAAAATGTGAAAACTGGTGATCATATCATACTTTGTGTTTGTTGCTACCTGAGTTTAAGTGTAGTTTTATGCGGTTTATGGATGTTTGGGAAGGTTAAGACCTCCCTTTCTCAAGTGACTGCTTAAGTACATATAATTGGCAAAGACTTTTTAACCTAAAATACCAGCAACTTTCATGTTACCGGTCTGTGGTGACATCTTTGACCTTTCTGAGTCCTGTTTGTTTTCTTTGTCACAGGTCATGCCTCTTATACCTTTTGTCCTACATCGGCTCTTTCCCAAAGTCTCTGCAACACGAAGGCTATGCAGTAGGTTCTTGGCTTCTGGAATTACCCCGGGGAAGTTGGCATTACACTGGCAGAAAGTCTTTCAGGAACATGGAATCCCGGAGCCGGAGGAGACCAGCGAGATCCTCATCGCTCATGTTTTGGGATTTAAGACTGTGAGTTCCATGTGCTCCACAGTGTCAGAGGGGTGGAGAGATTACACCACATTCCCTGTTGTTGGAGGGTGAAGAAAATACAACGCGTTCCTCTGTGTTAGAGGGGTGAGGCCTATACAGCGCGTTTCGCTGTGTTGGAGGGCTTGAGAGAGTAAAACCCCATGGGGTTAAAAGAGTACAGCTTGTTCCGCTGTGTCGGAGGAGTGAAGCGAGTATAACGTTTTCTTCTGAGTTCGAGGGGTGGAGAGATTACAACACGTTTTTCTGTGTTGGAGGGGTGTAAAGCGTACATCGAGTTCCACTGTGTCAGGGGGTGAAGAGAGTACAACATGTTCTGCTGTGTTGGAGGACTGGAGAGAGTATAACACGTTCTGTTTCAGAAGGAGTGGAGATTTTACAACGCGTTTCATTGTTTCAGGAGCGAAGAGAATACAGCACATTTTGGGTTGGAGGGGTGGAGAGAGAACAACACGTTTCGCCGTATCGAAGGGGTAGACAGAGGACAAAATGTTTCCCTGTGTTATAGGGGGCGAGTACAACACTCGGCAGTGTTGGAGGGGTGGAAAGTTTTGGTCCCTCCAGCAAAAATTGCAAATTTGATATTGATAAAGCTGACAACATAATGTTCGCTGTACCAAGAATGTTATTACTTTGAAAAATGTTATGGTTGCAGATGTGCTATGCCAGCTGCTATTGGTTTGGAGTAGTACCCTTTTGTAACACCAACATTTTAAAGAGCGTCAATAAGAAGAAAAAAAAAGTATAATAAAATAAATTCTTTACCTTGTCCCTGCTCCTTTCTCCTCATATCTGTCCTCACTCTTATATCTGCTCTGTCTCCGCTGCTCTCCGCTCTGTTATATGCTTCTTAACTTACCATGTCCCCGCTCTTGGCTCTCTCCCTGATCAGCCTCTGTTTCTCCTGGCTCTCTCCCTGATCTGTCTCTGTTGCTTCTGGCTCACTCTCTGATCTGTCTCTGTTGCTCCTTGTTCTCTCCCTGATCTGTCTCTGTTGCTCCTGGCTCTCTCCCTTATCAGTCTCTGTTGCTCCTGGTTCTCTTCCTCTGATCTGCCTCTGTTGCTCCTGGTTCTCTTCCTCTGATCTGCCTCTGTTGCTCCTGGTTCTCTCCCTGATCTGTCTCTCCATGATCTGTCTCTGTTGCTTCTGGCTCACTCTCTGATCTGTCTCTGTGGCTCCTGGTTCTCTCCCTGATCTGTCTCTCCATGATCTGTCTCTGTTGCTCCTAGCTCTCTCCCTGATTAGTCTCTGTTGCTCCTGGCTCTCTCTCTCTGTCTGATCTGTCTCTGTTGCTGCTGGTTCTTTCTCTCTGATCTGTCTCTCTTTCTCCTGGCTCTCTCCCTGATCTGTGTCTGTTTCTCCTGGCTCTCTCCCTGATCTGTCTCTGTTTCTCCTGGCTCTCTCTCTGATCAACCTCTGTTTCTCCTGGCTCTCTCCCTTATCTGTCTCTGTGGCTCTCTCTCTGATCTGCCTCTGTTTCTCCTGGCTCTCTCCCTGATCTGTCTCTGTGGCTCTCTCTCTGATCTGCCTCTGTTTCTCCTGACTCTCTCCCTGATCTGTCTCTGTGGCTCTCTCTCTGATCTGCCTCTGTTTCTCCTGGCTCTCTCCCTGATCTTTCTCTGTGGCTCTCTCTCTGATCTGTCTCTGTTTCTCCTGGCTCTCTCCCATATTCACCGCTGTAACAAAAGGGGTCATTTTCTGCCCCCTTAGTGTAATTTAGCATCTGATCCTTAGTAATTAGTTTTATTATAATATCGAACACTTGAAGTCCAGTTAATGAACTTATCAGACAGATCTGTTAACCCTGTCAGTATTCTTTTCATATCTTGTCTGTGTATTCCATCTTTGACATCTAGCATAAAATGTCCGCACTTTATAAATACGTTTCCAGGTAATATTCACTTTCCCCCCAGGGCTGATTCTTCTTTTCTTTGTCACTTCCAGTTTCACAGTATGACATCACGCGTTGCTCGCTCGTACCTCTCGGCAGAACAGCTGACACTCATTGAGAGGATGGCACAGCAGCGCCTCAGGAGGTGATTGTGCTCTTACTGCTCCCTCTTGGCACAGTCCGTTCCGGGACACAATGCTGCTAACGCTGGTTCCCTTGTTACACTCTGACGCACAGAATGTGTCTAACAAAAAGGCCCGATTATATAGAATGTGTCTAACAAAAAGGCCCGATTATATGCAGCTCTGTCCTTTCACTGTGCAGCGTTAGATAACGGCTGAATCACTCACACGCACACTGCGTCTACAATCTATTGTCATGTCACTGAATAGATGCCACTTTTTTCCCTTAAGCATAAAGTGATGTGTGCGTAGGCCCGATCCTCATTATTCTGTGGATGCGAGAAAATACACCCTTGTCCAGGCTTTTGCTGGAGTCCTCACATCACATTCTTGTTTGTAAACTTCTCTCCCTCTAACCCCAAAACCCTTCTGTATGTTTCTCTTCTGTTTTCAGGGTCCCTGTTCAGTACATTATTGGAGAGTGGGATTTCCTGGACATGACCTTACAGATGCGGCCACCTGTGTTCATCCCGCGGCCAGAGACAGAGGTAAGAGCGATGGTGCTGGGGAAGTGGTTTCCTACAGGAGGAAGGTTTTTGGTCCATGGATGAGGTCCAGTGACATGAATGACCATGAATCAGATCCTTGTGATGACTGCCATGATGCAAGTCCTGGATATTAGTAGTGAATTAATAAAGTAGTGATGTCACTTTATAGGTCATTGGTGCAGCCTCACCTGGAATACTGTGATCAGTTCTGGCGGCCGTATCTCCAGAAGGACATAAATACATTAGAGACTGTGCAGAGAAGAGCAACTAAAATGGTGCATGGCCTGTGTCACACAACATACAGAGAGAGACTACAGGAAGTAATCATGTATAGCTTGGAGCAGAAAAGAGCAACTAAAATGGTCCATGGCTTGTGTCACACAACATACAGAGAGACTAGAGGAAGTAACATGTATAGCTTGGAGCAGAATATGATAGGAATATAATCAGGTACAGGAGAGAGGGGGCTATGATTGGAATATAATCGGGTACAGGTGAGGGGGGATAAGATAGGAATATAATCAGGTACAGGAGAGAGGGGGATATGATAGGAATATAATCAGGTACAGGAGAGAGGGGGATATGATAGGAATATAATCGGGTACAGGAGAGAGGGGGGATATGATAGAAATATAATCAGGTACAGGAGAGAGGGGGATAAGATAGGAATATAATCAGGTACAGGAGAGAGGGGGATATGATAGGAATATAATCAGGTACAGGTGAGGGGGGATATGATAGGAATGCATATAAACTTCAAAGAACAGTTTAATTTTGTAGTAAAAAGCATTCTGTCTTTTCTTAGATGTCCCAACAGCTGTATTTTTTTTTAAATCAAGTATTTTTTATTGCGCTTTCCTCCAAGAGAAAAAAAAACCCAACAGCTGTATTTAATAAAACTGTATCTTTAAGGTTGTCAATATGCTGCCATATTTTAGCAAATCGCCATCCAACATCTCTAACTCTGATGTATAAGTAGGTTGTCCCAATAACTGCGAGGAGTGACCATAATTGATCTTATTAGATATATTAAATGGTGCCATAAGCATAATACAAAGACCTTGTGGATTATGATACAGATACAATGTACACAAAGAATGAAAAAAAAAGCAAACCACAAATCTAGACCCATTGCTTTGCTAGAACATACAGAAGCCTTGGTCCTGAGAGCTTACAATCTAACGAGTCACGAGAAGCCTGACACAAGACGGTGGGACAGTGGATGAAACTGTGGCCACGTAGATAACACATGATATAATTCTGTATAAATACTTTGTGTCTTGGATTCAGGAGCTGGTGGGATTGGTGATGGCGGATTGCTCAGCGATACAACAGTCTGCAGAGCCCGCAGTACTGGAGGTTGGGTGTGGATCCGGAGCTGTGTCTTTGGCGTTACTACGGAGTGTTCCGCAGGTAGGTAGTCATAAGGACAGCCTGAGGAGCTCTCTATAAATCATAGGTGTGTGCGTGAGAGGGGCTGACAGTGGATCTGATTCAGAGACTGAAAATAAGTGAGGAAAGTTACTCCTGGGCTAAACCATGTTGATTGCAGGGGAGTCATATTTCATCTGTTGCAAACAGTATTAGAGTAGTGATGTTTCCTATCCCAAGTCTAAATAACAGTGTGATAGTAAAGCTGGTCAGTGTCTGTGTGCAGTAAGCAATTCAAAGATATATCCCTGCATACAAAGACTCCAATTAACTTGACTCCCCCTGCAATCAACATAGTTTTGCCCAGGAGTAACTTTCCTCTCTTATTTTCAAGTTCCTTCTTAAGTCTGAATTAGGTCCAATATCTCTATGGTCATAACATGACAACATGAAACCTCGCTCACAGGAGATTTAAAGCGAATCCCATGACACTTATAACAGAGGGGCGGGACTGAGTCCCAAGTAGGCGGTTCCTCTTAGTCAGGTGACAGTTCAGGCATTTTCTCTCTCTCTCTCTCTCTCTGTATACCCCTCCACACCTCCATACTGCACTTGAGACAGAAGACTAAGTGTGGCCCTTGTAATATAGAAAATATAATAATACATACTATATACACCTACAGTGCTCCGCTCTGAAAAATCCATCGCTGCTTCAAGGAAAGTGAAACATCCAGTTTTTTTCAAACGTTAAGCAATAAATTAACCGTCCTTTACAAGCTGTCAAGCTTCCGGTGAATCTTCTTCCTCCTAAGAAAGTTATAGAAACCAAATGGCGTAGATTGAAAAATAATTGCTTCTATTAAAGGGATTGCTCGGAATCTTTACCTGTTATAAATTTACATTGCCGCTGCTTTAACCCTCAGC
>WWET01000644.1:385765-407956 GCA_011038615.1 Limnodynastes dumerilii | reverse complement strand
CCCCCCCCTTTTTCAGGTTTGAAAGCAGACAACCCCCCCCCCCCTCCGACCCCATTCCCTCTAACGGGATGCAGTTGGTGGTATGATACAAACGGCAACTAAGTGGGGCAGTATCGTTGGAAAACCTCTAGAAATAGAAATCTACTATTGGGAACGAGAAGCTATTTCCCTTTTCCTAATGGTGACAGGCCGATGCGTGTATAAAGTTAGGGTTAGGCTGCAGAGGGTATAAGGATAGGGCTATGGTTTAAGGGGAAGGTTAGGCTGTGGGGCATGGAGGGTTGGGGTTAGGCTGCAGGGCATAGAGGGTTAGGCTGCAGGGCATAGAGGGTTAGGACTAGGTTGTGGAGCATAGAGGGTTAGGGTTAGGCTGCAGGGCATAGAAGGTTAGGGTTAGGCTGCAGGGCATAGAGGGTTAGGACTAGGCTGTGGGGCATGGAGGGTTAGGGTTAGGCTGCAGGGCATAGAGGGTTAGGGTTAGGCTGCAGGGCATAGAGGGTTAGTACTAGGCTGCAGGGCATAGAGGGTTAGGACTAGGTTGTGGGACATGGAGGGTTAGGGTTAGGCTGCAGGGCATAGAGGGTTAGGGTTAGGCTACAGGACATGGAGGGTTAGGGCTCAAGACTGAAAGGGAAAGGTTAGTGTTAGGCTGTGGAAAATGGAGGGTTAGGCTTAATTAGACAGCTTTCTCAAACAGACACTGCCAGCAATTGCCGTCAGTCTCCCTAAGTACAGACAAATCTCACCCTCCACCTCTAGGCTGTGTGTGCAGAGTATTGGATCGTACGTAAGGGCTTAGCCAATCCCTTACTGCATGATTTAAGTACCTCCCCCCCGCCTACCATGCATATCTCAAATGCATGGTAAGTGGGCCACCCGCCCATGCGGAATCTGAATTGTGCTCGGCATATGCCGTACCAATTCACAGCCGACTCCTGTACATCGCGTTCTTAGTTTAGGATCCAGTCCTAGGTCTCCGTATTGTGAGCGGTATTTGATTGCCTTGTCCTGGCTCTTGTGATAGACCTATGTGATAAAGCCACTGGCCGCTATAGATAGGGAGCGTGTGTAATTGCATTATCTCCATGTTGTGCCATTCACACCCCAGGCTTTCCTACATCTGAGCAGTCTGTCGCGCAGCGTCTGCATATCACGCACCCTGCGTCCTGCCACAATACTCGGAGTGTGTGGGTGTCTCTGTGTGAGCAGAGCAGCAATACAAGGGCTCGTCTCCATTTACTTCTGCAGAGACATTGCCTCTTCAAGGACATTTACATTGAAAAGTCTGCAAGGGGACACATTACCCCATATCAAATATTTTCTAGTGTCTCTTTGCAGTGTGGAGCTTTTGCATTATAAAAGGGAAGTCGTTTTTATGATTTCTTTTTAAAATAAAGTGTTGGCTAAACTAATGGCATGTACACAACTTTGATTGGTCAACCCCTGTTATGGCTAATATGTGAATGACAAAGCAGCAAAGGATGCTGGTTCCTCCACTCTGGTCTTTTATAAAGTAAGTTTTTAGCACTTGTGACTCCAGAGGGTTCATCTAGATGCATTGTCCCTCTCGTGTATGTGATGCATATGTAACCTGGAAATTGGTGTGATCCTTGGGTAAAAGGCTGCGGGTTCAGGTGACATTGAAATGCTATTAGATTGGGCTATAGCACCTAAAAAGGAAATGTAGATTTTTATTTTTATCTAAAGCAGCCAATCAGATTCTAGCTGTCATGTTTTCAGTCTAGTACACAGTATATAGTATAGTAATATAATTGGAAGCTATGGGCAACACCTACACATTACATTTTCAGAAGTTTTAACACAGTTATCGTTTGCTTTTACAATACTAAGAATTATATAAGCTGTAGTGCTAGTAAGCGTCAGGTGTAACCCATAGCAACCCAGCAGTCTGCACCATGTTTATTACTACGAATGCAGCAATCGTCTAGCTGGTATGTGGAGCACTGCACGGCCCCAGTGGTGTATTAACTCCGAACCGGGGAAAGAAAAGTGGAGGAAGATGAAGCCAGCCTTGGTTATCAAAGAAAATTAGCTCCATGGCAACCAATCAGAATGTTTGTTTGTTCTGAAAGATAATAAACACTATGGCAACCATCTTTCGAGAAGTGTAATGGAGCAAAGAGCTATATATATATATATATAGCCATCACAAATCACATTAACTTTCTTTCCTCTGTACATAGGAGGTCTCAGCTGTACAGATATTTTAGGAATATATTTGGTGTCTTTAACGCACTAGTTTTTAATTTATTTCTTTATATAGCAAGTTGTTTATATAGTAAGCATCTGATAATCTCCTGCAGACACAGACTGACAGCTGTCAGCAGGTCACATGTGCACATCATGTGATGACACAGGGATGGAAGCTGAACCATGTGTTATGTGACTGGGGACATGGTGGTCTATGTATAAAGTAAAGGATGAATGTTGTAGGAGAGAAGAAAAACACGGGGGGAAAAATGCACAAGTTAATTGAAAAATCACCTGGGTGCAGCCATAGCAGTAAAGACTTCAAACATAGTAAAGACTGCACTACAAACTCTATTGCATGGAGAATTCGTGTAGAAAAAGACTGCTATTGCAGGCGCACACCTATAACCAATTTTATCATTAGACCATATGCCCTAAAAAAAATAATTTTTATTGTGTATTATTAAAAAACTGTAAACACCATGGTAATTAGACATGCAAGAATTGCCTCCATTAAAACATCGATTTCATATATAAAATAAGCAGTACATTAGTTACACTTAAGCGAATGATAAGGGATTCCAAGCACTATTAAATAGCTAATATGAGCACCCTCTTCTATTCTACAGCAAGGATTGAAAATCTGTCCCTAGCAAAAAGCTAACAGCCTCACGGCCATAGTTCAGCCTTCCGGGCAGTAAGCTTACCCTTCCTACACTAAGGAAACGATATCGGGGGGAGAGACCTGTCAGCATTGAAGGAGCCACATACGGTCCGTTATGTACATGGCATGGTGAAGCCTTGGGACGGAAATTGGCAGCTTCTTTGGCAGTCCGTTATGATGCATGAACAGGTACAACATTTAGAAGAGCTTGGAGCCCCGGATTATTTGTTACTCTGACGCGCGTTTCACCACTGCCTCTTTGAAAAAGTGTGAATCCAGTGGCGAAATGCGTGTTGGCCTTCTTTGAAAAAGCCTGAATCCAGTAGTGAAACGCGCATCAGGCCTCTTTGGGAAAAGCCTGAATCTAGTGGCGAAACGCACGTCAGAGTAACAAATAATCTGGGACTCCAAGCTCTTTTAAAAGTTGTTCCTGTTCATGCTTCATAACGGGCTGCCAATTCGGGGCTCTAAACTTTCCGACCCTAGGCTTCACCGTGCCATGTACATAACGGACCGTATGCGGCTCGTTCAATGCTGACAGGTCTCTCCCCCCGATATCGTTTCCTTAGTGTAGGAAGGGTAAGCTTACTGCCCGGAAGGCTGAACTATGGCCGTGAGGCTGTTAGCTTTTTGCTAGGGATAGATTTTCAATCCTTGTTGTAGAATAGAAGAGGGTGCTCATATTAGCTATTTAATAGTGCTTGGATATCTCTTATAATTCGCTTAAGTGTAACTAATGTACTGCTTATTTTATATATGAGATTGATGTGTTAATGGAGGCAATTCTTGCATATCTAATTACCATGTTGTTTACAGTTTTTAATAATACACAATAAAAATTATTTTTTTAGGGCATATGGTCTAATGGTATAATTGGTTATAAGTGTGTGCCTGCAATAGCAGTCTTTTCTACACAAATTCTCCACTCAGTAGAGTTTGTAGTGCAGTTTTTTTTGCCATGGTGGTCTAGAACGATCAATAATAGCATCAAGAAAGAGGATTTATGTTGGAAAACACAATAGATTTTATTTTATAATTGTTCTTTGACTCCATAAGTTATAACAGCTGTGATGACGCCTCCATCCACCTGTATAACAGAGTGAGACACATGGAGTGTGTATTAGGTATAGGAGTAGTGGTTATGTATGCAGTGTGTGTGTAGTGAGATGTGTGTATAGATTATATACAGTGAGATGTAAGGGGGTGTGAGTGCAGTGATGTGTTTGTAAGTTGTGTGTGTTTGGAGTAAGATCTGTGTATAGTTTGTGATGTGTGTGTGCAGAGAGGTGATGTTTTTTTGTGTGTGCAGAGAGATGTGTGTATGTGAATAATGTGTTTGTATGTGTACAGCATGATATGTGTTTGTGAGAGTTTATGCAGTAATATGTTTGTGTGTGTGTGCAGTAAGATGTGTCTGTGTTAGGTATGTGTGTGCAGTGTGAGATGTCTGTGTGTGTGATGTGTGTGCAGTGTGAGATGTATGTGTGTGTGTGTGCGCAGTGTGAGATGTCTGTGTTGGTTGTGTTGGTTATGTGTGTGTGTGTGTGTGTGTGTGCAGTGTGAGATGTCTGTGTGTGTGATGTGTGTGTCTGTGTGTGTGCAGTGTGTGATGTGTGTGTCTGTGTGTGTGCAGTGTGAGATGTCTGTGTTGGTTGTGTTGGTTGTGTGTGTGTGTGCAGTGTGAGATGTCTGTGTTGGTTGTGTTGGTTATGTGTGTGTGTGCAGTGTGAGATGTCTGTGTTGGTTGTGTGTATGTGTGTGTTAGTGCAGTGTGAGATGTCTGTGTTGGTTGTGTGTATGTGTGTGTTAGTGCAGTGTGAGATGTCTGTGTTGGTTGTGTGTATGTGTGTGTTAGTGCAGTGTGAGATGTCTGTGTTGGTTGTGTGTATGTGTGTGTTAGTGCAGTGTGAGATGTCTGTGTTGGTTGTGTGTATGTGTGTGTTAGTGCAGTGTGAGATGTCTGTGTTGGTTGTGTGTATGTGTGTGTTAGTGCAGTGTGAGATGTCTGTGTTGGTTGTGTGTATGTGTGTGTTAGTGCAGTGTGAGATGTCTGTGTTGGTTGTGTGTATGTGTGTGTTAGTGCAGTGTGAGATGTCTGTGTTGGTTGTGTGTATGTGTGTGTTAGTGCAGTGTGAGATGTCTGTGTTGGTTGTGTGTATGTGTGTGTTAGTGCAGTGTGAGATGTCTGTGTTGGTTGTGTGTATGTGTGTGTTAGTGCAGTGTGAGATGTCTGTGTTGGTTGTGTGTATGTGTGTGTTAGTGCAGTGTGAGATGTCTGTGTTGGTTGTGTGTATGTGTGTGTTAGTGCAGTGTGAGATGTCTGTGTTGGTTGTGTGTATGTGTGTGTTAGTGCAGTGTGAGATGTCTGTGTTGGTTGTGTGTATGTGTGTGTTAGTGCAGTGTGAGATGTCTGTGTTGGTTGTGTGTATGTGTGTGTTAGTGCAGTGTGAGATGTCTGTGTTGGTTGTGTGTATGTGTGTGTTAGTGCAGTGTGAGATGTCTGTGTTGGTTGTGTGTATGTGTGTGTTAGTGCAGTGTGAGATGTCTGTGTTGGTTGTGTGTATGTGTGTGTTAGTGCAGTGTGAGATGTCTGTGTTGGTTGTGTGTATGTGTGTGTTAGTGCAGTGTGAGATGTCTGTGTTGGTTGTGTGTATGTGTGTGTTAGTGCAGTGTGAGATGTCTGTGTTGGTTGTGTGTATGTGTGTGTTAGTGCAGTGTGAGATGTCTGTGTTGGTTGTGTGTATGTGTGTGTTAGTGCAGTGTGAGATGTCTGTGTTGGTTGTGTGTATGTGTGTGTTAGTGCAGTGTGAGATGTCTGTGTTGGTTGTGTGTATGTGTGTGTTAGTGCAGTGTGAGATGTCTGTGTTGGTTGTGTGTATGTGTGTGTTAGTGCAGTGTGAGATGTCTGTGTTGGTTGTGTGTATGTGTGTGTTAGTGCAGTGTGAGATGTCTGTGTTGGTTGTGTGTATGTGTGTGTTAGTGCAGTGTGAGATGTCTGTGTTGGTTGTGTGTATGTGTGTGTTAGTGCAGTGTGAGATGTCTGTGTTGGTTGTGTGTATGTGTGTGTTAGTGCAGTGTGAGATGTCTGTGTTGGTTGTGTGTATGTGTGTGTTAGTGCAGTGTGAGATGTCTGTGTTGGTTGTGTGTATGTGTGTGTTAGTGCAGTGTGAGATGTCTGTGTTGGTTGTGTGTATGTGTGTGTTAGTGCAGTGTGAGATGTCTGTGTTGGTTGTGTGTATGTGTGTGTTAGTGCAGTGTGAGATGTCTGTGTTGGTTGTGTGTATGTGTGTGTTAGTGCAGTGTGAGATGTCTGTGTTGGTTGTGTGTATGTGTGTGTTAGTGCAGTGTGAGATGTCTGTGTTGGTTGTGTGTATGTGTGTGTTAGTGCAGTGTGAGATGTCTGTGTTGGTTGTGTGTATGTGTGTGTTAGTGCAGTGTGAGATGTCTGTGTTGGTTGTGTGTATGTGTGTGTTAGTGCAGTGTGAGATGTCTGTGTTGGTTGTGTGTATGTGTGTGTTAGTGCAGTGTGAGATGTCTGTGTTGGTTGTGTGTATGTGTGTGTTAGTGCAGTGTGAGATGTCTGTGTTGGTTGTGTGTATGTGTGTGTTAGTGCAGTGTGAGATGTCTGTGTTGGTTGTGTGTATGTGTGTGTTAGTGCAGTGTGAGATGTCTGTGTTGGTTGTGTGTATGTGTGTGTTAGTGCAGTGTGAGATGTCTGTGTTGGTTGTGTGTATGTGTGTGTTAGTGCAGTGTGAGATGTCTGTGTTGGTTGTGTGTATGTGTGTGTTAGTGCAGTGTGAGATGTCTGTGTTGGTTGTGTGTATGTGTGTGTTAGTGCAGTGTGAGATGTCTGTGTTGGTTGTGTGTATGTGTGTGTTAGTGCAGTGTGAGATGTCTGTGTTGGTTGTGTGTATGTGTGTGTTAGTGCAGTGTGAGATGTCTGTGTTGGTTGTGTGTATGTGTGTGTTAGTGCAGTGTGAGATGTCTGTGTTGGTTGTGTGTATGTGTGTGTTAGTGCAGTGTGAGATGTCTGTGTTGGTTGTGTGTATGTGTGTGTTAGTGCAGTGTGAGATGTCTGTGTTGGTTGTGTGTATGTGTGTGTTAGTGCAGTGTGAGATGTCTGTGTTGGTTGTGTGTATGTGTGTGTTAGTGCAGTGTGAGATGTCTGTGTTGGTTGTGTGTATGTGTGTGTTAGTGCAGTGTGAGATGTCTGTGTTGGTTGTGTGTATGTGTGTGTTAGTGCAGTGTGAGATGTCTGTGTTGGTTGTGTGTATGTGTGTGTTAGTGCAGTGTGAGATGTCTGTGTTGGTTGTGTGTATGTGTGTGTTAGTGCAGTGTGAGATGTCTGTGTTGGTTGTGTGTATGTGTGTGTTAGTGCAGTGTGAGATGTCTGTGTTGGTTGTGTGTATGTGTGTGTTAGTGCAGTGTGAGATGTCTGTGTTGGTTGTGTGTATGTGTGTGTTAGTGCAGTGTGAGATGTCTGTGTTATACACAACACTACCATGTCACACAACAGCGCTATAATACACAACACTATCATGTCACACAACAGCACTATTATACACAACACTACCATGTCACACAACAGCACTGTAATACACAACACTACCATGTCACATAACAGCACTGTAATACACAATACTACCATGTCACACAACAGCACTGTAATACACAACACTACCATGTCACACAACAGCACTGTCACACAACAGCACTGTAATACACAACACTACCATGTCACACAACAGCACTGTAATACACAATACTACCATGTCACATAACAGCACTGTAATACACAACACTACCATGTCACACAACAGTGCTATTATACACAACACTACCATGTCACACAACAGTGCTATAATACACAACACTACCATGTCACACAACAGTGCTATAATACACAACACTGTAGCCTCAAATCAGATGAGGAAATGTAAACATTGCCATATCACAGCGCTGGCACACAACTTTACAATGCAACATTGTGTAACCATCATATGACACTACAGCATTGTATTGTCTTACTGACACATTACAGTATCAAAGCGCTGAAACACAACAGTGTCACATCACATTGCCTTCACATGACATTACAACGTTGTTTCATCTTACTGACACACTTTACAATATCCCACTTCAGTGTCACACCACAGAGCTGTCACAGGCACACGTTACAATGTCACATCATATTTTACCATAGAGCATCACAGAAGTACAGCACATCCCACGCCACCTATGTGTAACACCGCCATACCACAGAGACCTCACACTGCTGGGTGTGCTGCATTGCCCGCCTCTTGGATCAGTAACAGGTCTGGGTCCTAATAATCTCCGTGTCTCTCTCTCTTTCAGTGTTATGCAATTTCCGTGGCTCAGTCCCTCAAGGGTTAACATTGGAATTAGGAGAAACTGTCCATATCCTGGAGAAATGTGAAGGTGAGTGTGAACACACAACTGCGTCACAGCCAGACACAGGGGTCATCGCACGCCACCAAATCTACAAGCTTCTTATCTGCTCACTAGACTCAATAACACTGGTGAAGACGTGAGAGCATTTGCAGCCCGCACCTATGCAATATTACTTACTGGACACAATCCGGAGAATAAGAGGAAATCAGGTGGAAAGTTACACCTGGGAAAAAACCATGTTGAATTGCAGGGGAGACAAATTTCATCCATTGTAATTAATATGAGAGTTGAGAGATGACGTTTTCTAACCCAGGTCTAAATAACAATGTAAAAGTAACGCTGGTCAGAATCTGTGTGCAATAAGCAAATATTCTCTCCGTGTGCAAAGAATAAAATGACTCGAGGCCAGATTCAGAATCGCGAGATTTTTGGCCAATGCGCATACCAGATGTTACGCAACGGATCTCCTAGTGTACGGAACTTTTTTTTTCCAGTGTCCTTGGAAATCCGTTCAACGAAGCTGCACTTCCATCCACATGGCTAATCCCTTCAAGATAGATGGGGATAGACATATAAATGAAGTGCAGTTGCTGGCTGTAGTCAGTTCTGACTGGCGCAGATCCATGCAGACAGGTTAAGTGTCCAGAACTTCACACAAGAGAGATTAACGCATGGACGACTAGATCAGACTTCCCCTGAATCCAACAGAGCTTTGCCCAGGTGTAACTTTCCACCTGTTTCCTTCTATTTTCACACCCTGGATCTTGTCACAGCTCTCTACTGCTATTGTCACTTTATTTCAGCCTCCCTCTCCTCTCTCTATGTTCTCTGTGAACAACTGTATGTACAGTGTGCGGAGATCCTGCTGATGAGGACATTAATCTCTGCATCAAACAGAGGACATAGGCCCGAGCAACGCTGACAACACAATGGATACGATTACACTTTATCTACAGTTTCTTCTACTGTGCAACATGATCTTTTTCCTAATTATGGCCCGTATTCAGAGAACCAGACGTATAACATATACGTCCGGTGTTTAGCGATTTTTACTACTGAGCATGTGTAGTCATTTTTTTAACGCAATCTACGTATCTTTTTCTTACGTAGATTGCGTAAATGCGGACTGAAAGACCCCTACATCCTGATACCCACAGCTTTTACTGTGCGGACACTTACAGTCCTGCAGCAGGGACATCTGCAGTCCGATAGCAAGTACTGTAGTCCCTTACAGCTATGTGTGGGAACAGTAAAACAATAAATGGAATGTGGTAAGAAGTCAGTGTTATTATAGTTCATAAATGATGATTTAATTGAATCTTTGACATTATATCCCTTTATATATGAAATACATTGCGTTACATCTCTTGTCTTGTGGGATCGGATTTGTAATTAAGTACGCATGGCACTTGTAAGTCTCTGTAGCCGAATCGAAATGACGCAAAATGCGATGCTATATTCCGTACCTGCGAGGGTAGTACATGCTCCTCTTCTGCACCCTGGACCCACCAAAAATGGGTCTATACATGTCTGTATAGCACCAGGGAGCATTCCTGTTGAATATGGTGTGCAGAAAAAATGTGGGTCTTTGCCTCATGATATACGGTCATGGTTGAGAGGCACAGAACGTGTTCAGTGATGGGCTCTGCGGCTGCTGAAGACTCTGCCCTTCTGACATTATCAATGTCACTTTATGTAGCTGTCACCTCTGACCGTAAACACATTGAAAGCTTTCACAGCTGTGCGGTCCTGTGCTGGCACCAGGTGTCTGCAAGTGTCCTGCCCAATCTGTTTACCCGTGCACACCTCGGTGACATCTCAGTGTCACCTCTGCCGCACGGCGCCCAGTGAAGCTGTTTACAGGAACTGACATGTTCACTGCGAGGGGAGGGGGGGGACCGGCCCTAGGTACCAGTTCCTCATCCTCTATTCATGTGAGTGGATTGGTCGCTGTCTTCTACACATCCCAGTAATGAGCCTTCAGATGTGTATAACTCAGGAGTCCGTGTTCTGCTCTTGGCTCTAATTGTGACCGAGGGTCTTCCAGTTTCTCCTGCAGTTTAACCCATGGCCACCGTATGCTGTTAGTTTTCCCGTTTTTACTTGTCCCTCCTTTATACTAACCCAGGGGACAACTGCTAAGCTGGGGTCTACGCTGAGGGGAAAGGTCGCTGTTTTAGGCCTTTTAGAATTGGTCTTCTGCTGTTAGTTGGGTTTTAGGTCTTTTCCCTTCTGCTGCACTGAACCCTCCCTGCCCTGGTCTGTTATCTGCTGTTCTGTCTGTGGACCGGACTCAGAATGAATAACAACAGCTGACTTAGGCGAGCAACGTGTGCAAGTCAGGCGTTGCGAGCGTATGTGCGCACCAGAAGTTATGCATCATAACTCTGAATGTTCGGTACCGGTTTTCTGTGCTCAGAGTTCCTTTCATTAGGGGAGGCAATTAAATTGAACCGTATGGGCTGGGTTAGGCATTTCTTTATGATGTAAAGTATGGTTATGGACACGAAAGTCAGCTAAAATCCGCACCAAGAGGGGCGTGTCATGGGAATGCACTAGACTCTTGCGTCAGGACATCGCACTTCATTCTGGATCCGTTCCTGCGTTTTTATCTAACACTGGGGGCCAGATTTACTAAGCTGCAGGTTTGGAAAAGTGAAAATGTTGCCTATAGCAACCTATCAGATTCTAACTCTCACTTTCTTTTTACATACTAGAGAATGTCAGCTAAAATCTGATTGGTTGCTATGGGCAACATATCCACTTTTCCAAACCCACAGCTTAGTAAATCTGGACCCAAGAAGTTGTTGATCCCCCCACCCCCTAGTGTCAAATCTAGGCAAATGACTGATTCAGGTTTTACCCCTTGCTCTATGTCAGCCGTCCCGGACTCTGGAATCTGACGGTTCTCTTTCCTGATGAATACATCTGTCTGACTGTCTGCAGGATCTTCCCACCAGACAATTATAACAGTCCTTCCCAGAGACCAGCAATCCCCTGCTGTTCGCCATTGCAATCAGCCAATCACAGCTTATGTCATGTGAACACCAGGGCTGTTTTTATTAATGCCATTACTACAGCTAGTATTGCTTTCTCCTGAAGACCCTAATGAATGTTATATTGTTCTCAGTAATGCTGTGTAACTTCCTGGGACTTGTAGTTCATCAGCTTGCCAGGTTCCCTAGGAACAGGCTATAATACTTTTTCTTTTCTTTTAGGTT
Source organism: Limnodynastes dumerilii (assembly GCA_011038615.1). Classification (NCBI taxonomy): domain Eukaryota; kingdom Metazoa; phylum Chordata; class Amphibia; order Anura; family Limnodynastidae; genus Limnodynastes; species Limnodynastes dumerilii. Next base: position 396,448 of record WWET01000644.1, on the reverse strand, counting down.
GGTACAGAGGAGCATTGATTAAGAACCCTGATTCAAAGGTAACGTCCAGAGCCTCTTCCTGTATGTTTAATGACTTTGCTATATCTTTCCTCTCCGCTCAGTGTTTGGGGCCCCTCAGTGTTATCTGTGGGGCCGCAGTGTTCACACATAGCGATAACTTTGCCATCACCCTGGTTGTATAAGAGGACGCCCAATACAGCAACAGGGTGATCTGCGGAGTCTCCGTCTGTGATGTCCTGTTACAGGGACACTATTTCACAAGGTTATTAAACCCTCTAGTATCCTCTTCAGGCTTTGTATTATGTAATTGTGTTTTTGTCTTTGGTGTAAAGAGTTCTTCAGTCATTGTTTACCGTCCCTGTGTTTGATTAGGACGCTCCTTCAGCCTCCCCCGTCCTTGTTTATCGGCAGCGCATGTAGGATGATTTATTCATTACGGTGTGAGCTCCGGGGTGTGCGGTGTGAGCCTGCACTGAGCTGTCTGTGGTGCTGATCCAGGGGGCTGACTTACAGTACAGAGCACACAGACAGGCTGACCACAATCTGAGGCTAAAAATCAGATAAGGAGAAAGAATAAATGTGAATACAAATTCCAAAATGAGTAGATTATATTCCAAATGAACATGAATAAATGTGTAAAAATAATGCAGGGTTTAAACATGTTTTCTAGAGAATTTTTTGTATTGCTATTTTGAGCTTGAGTAAAAGAAATCCTGTTGCATTTGGTGCAGTGTTTAGCCGAGGACACACTGGAGGATTTTCAAGCCATTATTATTCCAAACACACGAGAAACGAGTGTTAGGAATGTTACTGTGAAAGTGCGTTCTCTGAACGTTGCAAAGAACAATTGGTATACAATTGGGATAAAGTTTGCTTTTCCAAATCCCCTGACATTCCTGCGTGAGGAATTCATTTCCGTGCCCTAGGTCCCAGCGTCTCTGTGCATGCGGGATACTGAATTGTACATAAGGGCTTACCATCGCACCCACATAGTACACCTGGTGGAGGGGCTGTAGAATAAGCGGACTGGTATAGAGTTGGGAGTGGGCGTGTCCTAGCATGACTGCAGGGGCTGGATTTACTAAACTGCCAAAAAAGAAAAAAGTGGAGATGATGCCCATAGCAACCAATCAGGTTCAAGCTGACATTCTCTAGTATGTAATAGGAAAGTGAGAGCTAGAATCTCATTGATTGCTATGGGCAACATCTCCACCTTTCCTTTTCTGCAGTTTAGTAAATTTGGGCCTGATCCAGACCTAATGCGCTGTGCTTACTAAAGCGTATCGGCGTCCACTGTCCCCGACACTCCCCCTGTGCGGGCGTATGGCCCCTTCCTTACGCCGGCTGAAGGCTACCCTAACTTCAGCCGGCGTAAGGAAGGGGCCATACGCTCGCTCAGGAGCGTATGCCCGCCTAGCCCGCCCTCCCAGCCTCATTAAACTAGCTCCCCCCGCCCACCTACACTAACCTGAACGTAGGGACGCTGGGGGACGTCCCCTCCAGCGTCCTTACGGCGCTGCTACGGATGCCGGATCCACGATTGGGCATTGCCGTAGCAACGCCGGGCAACATCTGCCCGGAGCATGCGCAGATCGGCTTTTCAGCCTATCTTACGCTTACTAGCGACGGTGGGCGTAGGTCTGGATCAGGCCCTTTGGCCTTAAATGGCAGAAAGGAATAATAAAAAAAATATATATATATTTTGCTCTCCTGTAACTCAAAAGTAGGTCATTAAGCTATGAACATGGCAAGTTATTTTGACGTCTTAGCTCATCATCAGTCCAGTGTGGGGACAACGATAGAAACATTCTGGATAAAAGCCTTTGAATAACCATGAGGGGTCCGAATCTACAAGGGGTGACGATATATGACAGGCAAGACCGCTAGTCTCTGGAGCGTGAAGAGGGAATCATTGGCGCACTCACCCATCTGTCAAGACGCTGCGCTCTGCTTGGTGTAGTGTTTGGCTCAGCGTCTAACACACCTACACACTCACAGTTACACAATACTCCGTGTCAGCCTTCCACTAATCTCACACTGCTGCCATTCACCCCCCTCTCCCCAGTAGGTGCCTGTTCTATCCCTGACGCTTACAGGATTTCAGGGATCCCCACCCCCATTATGCAGTCATTTAGAATCCCAGGGACCTGCGAGGTACGGTCTCTTCAGTGTTACTGAGCGGTTAGTCACAGGCCACGCCCACTTCCAGCTGTACATTTGCATAAGTAATTGCATGCTTGTTAACAGTTCATTAGTGTTGGTGAAAGCTGCAATTCTATAAAAAGGAGTCAGGGAAGAGCCCTGTGGAGCAGATTGTGCTGGAGATTGGACTTAATATCGTACATCTGCTCTGTACCCTCTACCCTGGAAACTTGTCTGTCTCTCACTTTCTTTCTGTTTCATCCTGTCTCTGTGTTATCCTAGCTCTGTCTCCTTCCTCCTTTCTGTCTGTCTCATCGTCACTATGACTCTCAGTTTTATCCTGTCTCTGCCGCCTTCCTCTTCTGTCTTTTCCTGTCTGTCTCTCCCTCGCTCTGTCTGTCTCGGTTTAATCCTTTCTCTGTCTCTTTCCTCCCGTCTTTCTGTCACATCCTGTCTGTTTATCTCATCTTCACTCTGTCTACCTCTGTTTTATCTTGTCTCCTTTCTCCTGTCTGCCTCTCGCCTTCATCATGTCTGTTTGTCTCTCATCACTCTTGTGTGTCTCTCCTTCCTCAGGTGTGGTTTTCTGTCTCTAAATCAGCATGTCTCTCTCTCTCTCTCTCTCTCTCTCTCTCTCCTTTCCTCAATCTGTCTGCCTCTCCTTCATCCTGTCTGCCTGTCTCTCCTTTATCTTGTCTGTTTCTCCTTCATTTTGTCTATATCTTCTTGGACATCTAGCTGCCCCTCCTTTATCCTGTCGGCCTGTCTGTCCTTCCTCATGTCTGTCTGTCATCCTGTCTGTCTCACTTGTAGCCCCCAGTAACCATATGAGTTCTATTGTACCTGCATCTAGTATTTGGAGGTGATCATTTGAGATCAGACCTTTAGGATTTAGGGATTATTTAAGATTATTGGGAGTAATCTAGTGCTCTGACTGCTTATAGGGCTATTCAGCATAGGATGCAGAGGGATCACATGACTTATGCTGGCACCTTTCAATGGCCGCAGTCTTGCACCTCTTCGGTTATACTGACATGTCTGCAGAAGAGGACTGTGGAACGCGTGGGCTGTGTTCTGTGTTCTTGTACACATGTGTGAACATGAGCTTTCTCAGAAGGAATGCTGTTTATAATGTCTCCTGTGCCATTGAAAGTTAAAATTCTTGCAAAAGCCTTATAAATGAATCTCTGTAGTTGAGAAGAGTTTACGGCAGATGACATTTTTGGATTCTTTCGTAATAAAATAATTCATAAAAAAACATTTTATAAAAAGCTATTTACTCGTACATTTCTAAGCAAAGGATCAAATGAAAGAACGCACCAACGAAGTATCATTCTAACTACAGTCAGCACTGGGAGAGCTGGGAATACAGATTACATCCGATCACTACATAGAAATATATAGAAGCCAGGATATAAGATGCCAATTGGCATCAGAAACTAAGTACATCTGTTCAAAGAGATACCCTATGATAGGATACGAGCTGGCCATGCCACCACTACCCTTAAATACCTTTGCCCATAAATGATTATTTTTCTTTTAAGAAAATTCCTTTCACTTTAATATGATATTTTTCCACCAGAAGGCAGCAGAGAACTGTACAGTAGGAAAAATCTTCTTTGTATTTATTAATTATTGCTTATCTGTATTTCACCACTAATGGATGCCCTGCACCCAGAACATAGTACAGAAAAGAATCTGACACCTGTCATAGTGTCCTGTACCCAGAACATCATACAGAGGAGAATCTATCACCTGTCATAGTGTCCTGTACCCTGAACATCATACAGAGGGGAATCTATCACCTGTCATAGTGTCCTGTACCCTTACAATAATACAGAGGAGAATCTATCACCTGTCATAGTGTCCTGTACCCAGAACATCATGCAGAGGAGAATCCAGCTCTTGTCAGTATGTCCTACACGCGACCGGTGAATGTAATGCCAGGCATTGTTGCCAGCAGTTTTTATATTTAATATGAGCTCTGTGACATAAATTCTCTCATAGTTCCTCTCTTTCAATCTTTAATCTCTCCTGAACTTGTTCTGGCAGCCAAATAAAGAAAAACACTTCTAGGAACCTTTTGCCACTAATTCTGTTACTATTGATCTGCAAGACGTCTGGTCTCCTGGAGAATGAAGAACTGCCTGTCCTGGGAAAATCAGGGCACAGTAGTGTCCTGCAGGCGTCACAAGAGCTGAACGACAGGCTTAGCTGCCTCTACTGGTTCACAGAGCCAGGGAATCCACCCTCCGCCTGGGGTTAGAGTGACCTGATACCGCGTCCAGTTATAAAAAGCCAGGGCAACAGCAATCAGAGAGAGAGAGAGAGAGTGTGTAATGTCCTGATGTCACCTGTCTATTCTACAGGAAATGTGGCAAGTTGTTGCTGAGGAAGGGATCAGGGACACAATCCCCACATTTTGGAGAGTAGGTCATACGTGTGGACCCCCAACCCCCCTGGTGGCACCTCTGTTTAATATGGACAGGCTGCAGCGATGCCCAGAATCCTTCACAAAGATGCCAAAACAAGGGAAGCGAGGCCGTGGCGCTCTCATGGAATAGTAAAACGCCAATTATGTGCCACAGTGTTATTATTTAACCCTCTCTCTGTACAGTGATTTACCCCACTCTTACACACCTGGGGCAGATATGGACTTTTGAGTTTTGCATTTCTCCACGCTGCACACAGGTCTTGCGTGTTAATCAGCACTGTCCAATCAGAATGCATACCGACCCATCCACACATAAGAGCAATGACTCTTTAGAGAGGGGGCGGGGCAGAGTTCATAATAGGGCGTTCCCTCTTAGTCAGGTGACAGTATAGACATTCTCTCTCCCTCTTTCTGCTCTTACCTCTGTATTTCAGGGAATTTATTTGCGCTGTAGACTGAAGAATTAAGGCCATTCCTGGCTGATGGGATTCAGTCCGAGCTGGCCGCAATTGCCGACAGGATTTGAATTTATAAATATTTTATGCCAGGATAAAGTTCCAAAATGTTTTAATTCAGTATGGTACCCGTTGAGAATGGCGAAATTTACTCTCCCCAGTACCTGCTGTATCCGTACCGAATTTTACTCTCCCCGGTACCTGCTGTATCCGTACCGAATTTTACTCTCCCCGGTACGTGCTGTATCTGTACAAAATTTTATTCTCCCCGGTACCTGCTGTATCCATGCCGAATTTTACTCTCCCCGGTCCCTGCTGTATCCGTGCCGAATTTTACTCTCCCCGGTACCTGCTGTATCTGTACTGAATTTTACTCTCCCCGGTACCTGCTGTATCTGTACTGAATTTTACTGCTGAACAATGTACCTGCCAGCATTACAATATTCTACAAGACAAGTTTCGCGGTAACGACTCCATCTGATAAGTAAACAGGGGTGAGCGATGGTGTAGCCGCACAGGGCGCAAATCTTAAGGAGGCACCAGTAAGTTAGTATTTATGGTTAAATTGACTTGGAATTCAAGATGAGGGGGCACTATTTTTCTTCTTGCCCCTGGTGCTAAAATTTCTAGTTACGGTTCGGGGCGTGTTAACCGTGAACCTTCAGATCAACGGAATGGAAGACCACAAGCACTTTTTTGCATAACGATTGGAATCCTGACATTCCAGCAACATCGAAGGGGTGTTTTACACAACATGATGGCGAAAGGTACAATCGTGTGATGTGGAAGCCTCTACGCCCTACGCGATAGAGCGATACCTTACCGCGCCGCTCCATTTTACCGCTCAGGGTCATTTTGCAGATGGATTTTGTTTCTTTTCTTTCCTCTTTCTCCTGTTTTCCTCTCTAAGCAGTCGCTGAGGGCCCATAACGCAGATAAATGCAGCAAAGCAAACGCGGAGAATTGTGGCGTCTCCAGGGGGAGATTTCACCCTTTCTGTGTCTGCTGGATGTTTTGCCATCTATATAAGTGCTTGCGTTACGGTTCTGACGATGCGTCTATTAGGCTGGGGTCTGTGCAGAGGCTGCTTCGCTGGTATCTTCTATCTTTATTCTAAACATTTATCCCCATGTACTCTGCTCTACTTGTCTCTGACGTTGTGTAAAATGCTAATTGTTTCTTATTACCGCTTTCACGACCGCTTAAATATAGAAATTGTCAGGGTGTCTGCTGCTCCCTCACTGCGTATGGAAATGAGCTACAATCTTCCTCTGTCTCATCCCTGGTCTATTTTCTGTCTGTCTTTCCGCTTGTTCATTGTACCTTACTTTAAACGTCGCTCTCATTTCATGTTATTCTAATACTGCTGCCGCCCTTATGTCAGCGTCAGTGATAAGCAAGAGCACCGCCGGTCTGCGCAGGTCTAAATTTAGTGCTGCCATTGCTTTGATCCACTTCCAACTGAACCACAGCCAACGTTGAGAATAATAGTATAGTAACGTATATGAGCACGGGGAGAGGTGACGCTGCTGTGAGTTATATGGAGGGAGGGGGGGGAGTCATGTGACTGTGATAGCTGCATTATGGGGCTGAGAGGAGCATATTACACACTTACAATTTTCACTTCAGTATCATAATAGAACATCCAGATTTCCATCACAGATCCGAATCCTCAAGATCGTTCCAGCAGGTGGCGGGTCAGGACGCTATGCTTAAATCATATCTGCATGGTAGACTGGGAAGTATTGAAATCATATAGGGCTCCATTTACTAAATGGTGCACTCTTCGTTTATCTCCTCAAAACGAAGTGTTCACCATCTACAAAGCTATGATCGCCATGAACATATTAGGACATTAGTATACCTGCAGGGCTGCATGGTGTGTACAGGATTAAATGTAATCCTATTTGTTATTTTTATTTGCTCAGAATGAAGCTTTTATGATGGATACACACTTCCACGATTTGCGCAGCTCCAAACAATAGTCAGATAGCCAAAAAATGGTGAAAACTGATTAGAGGGGATGGGTCGTTAGGGTGGATGGGGTGGTTTGGGTGGATAATGGGGTTATCTCAGTTATCCTCCAGAAAAGATGTGTACAGATTCTAAATATATCATCATGTGACTGATCTGCAAGGGCTATGGGGTGGCTGATGGGCAATAACTGATCCTGATATACTGCATTAAAGGCATTGCTTCAGCAGCTGTAGAAATACAAGGTCCAGAATGTCCTATTGGCAACAGAACTTCTGGCTCATGGGGCATGCTGTCACTTGTAGTTCCACAGTATAGGTACCGATCTAGAATTGCTGTCTGGCTGGGATGTGTGTTTCGCTGGAGCTGACTTCCCAGGAAGATACCTGGTCTGTGGCATGATGTGACTTGTAGTTCTACAACAGTTGGAGTTTCATGCCGTCGGTATGTACAGGGTATTCAGGCTGTGGCTCGCTGCTTCCAGCTGATATTACATGTACAATAGCCGAATAGCTGCAGGTGCAGGGTGTGCTGGGATTTGTAGTTCCACATCAGAGTGAAGTTCTAGAAACAATAAGAGAAGTTTCTCTATAGAGAAGAATAGGATGCAGGGTGAAGACGTAGTGATGGGGGAAGGGTGTGTGTGAAGACCCCGTACAATGGGAGCATTATCCACACTTCATTGCTGACACTCTCCTCGCATCTCCATAGACACATCGGAAGGATGCTGGTTCCTCTGTGCGGAGAGACAGGTGACATTCATAAAAACAACTGTGTCACACTGCTACCTGTCCTTCTTGTCATGGGGACAACTCCACAATCCGTGGTGACTACATTGTTTATATATATGTCACACAGCGGTGTCCAAAGTCCATTCTGTTTCGCTGGTTGTACAATGCACTGGACCAGGCCTGGCCAAACAGTGGCTCTCCGGGTGTTGTGAAACCAAGGGCCAGATTTACTAAGCTGCAGGATTGGAAAAGTGTAGATGTTTCCCTTAGCAACCAATCAGGTTATAGCTGACATTCTTTAGTATGTAAAAAGAAACGGAGACCTAGAATCTGATGGGTGAGGGTCCCTGCTTAGAACGGCCCTATTTCGATAGGGCAGTTTCCTCCCAGACGGTTTCGAACTGGCTGGGATTTCGATTGCATATACCTTGATGAGGCCTAGCAATCGATCCACGGAGCACCGAGCTTTTGGTGCTGCAAAAAGTAATTAAAATAGTACCCTAATTCTTCCCCTAATTTTAACCCTAACCCTCCCCTCTCATTACCCTAACCCTTCCCTGCAGCCTGACCCTAACCCTCCATCTCCCGCAGCCTGACCCTAATTCTCCCTTCCTTGCAGCGTGACCCTAACCCTCCCTCCACTGCAGCCTGACCGTAACCCTCCCTCCCCTGCAGTCTGACTCTAACCCTCCCTCATCTGCAGCCTAACCCTAACCCTCCATCTCCCGCAGCCTGACCTTAATTCTCCCTTCCTTGCAGCCTGACCCTAACCCTCCCTCCCCTGCAGCCTGACCCTAACCCTCCCTCCCCTGCAGCGTGACCCTAACCCTCCCTCCCCTGCAGCCTGACCCTAACCCTCCCTCCCCTGCAGTGTGACCCTAACCCTCCTTACCCTGCACCCTGGAGAGGTTACTCACCTTTCCTGCGGTACGGCAGTAGCGCCGGCGGAGGGATATCGGCAGCGGTATTTGCGAGTAAGAATGGGTGAGTATGCAGAGCGACATACTCACTCATTCTGGGAAAAAAATAGAAACTGGGCAGTATTTGAAATAGGGACATCCGAAAAGGAACTTTCAGATGTCCCTATTTCGGAAATCAAAGTTTCTGACTGGGGACTGCAATCTCCACTTTTCCAAATCCGCAGCTTAGTAAATCTGGTGTTCATTTATCCGCTATATCTATGCAGTTAAAGCATGCTGGGATTTCACAACATCTGGACAGCCACAGGTTGGTCAGGCCTTTGTTTACATTGTGCTGGGTAATACTTAGCATACAAACTCTGGACAGCTTTATTTATACACTTTGGAACTGAGCAAGGATACAACCACTCTCAACTCTAAACCTGAATTTACACACAGCTAGGTGCTTTAGTACAGAGGACATACCCTTAATTTACAGTGAAGCAGGGATACCAGGTATATTGCTTATGCAAGCTGTGCCTCCAATCATTAGTACATCTCCTGAACAAGTGATATATTTATTCTCATTTATGGCCTAAACGAATGATAGGTGTAGCCCAGGCACAGGCAACCCGCGACACTCCCGGGGACAGATTTACCAAGCTGCGGGAAAGCAGCTGATTGGTTGCCTATAGCAACCAATCAAATTCTAGGTGACATTTTCTAGTGTGTAATAGGAAAGTAAGAGCTAGAATCTGATTGGCTGCTGTGAGCAACATCTCCACTTTTCCTTTCCTGCAGCTTAATAAATCTAGTCCCAGGTGTTGTGAAATGACAAGTCCCATCATGCTTTGTCAGAAATCAGATTTGATTATGCTGATGGAGCTTAGTTTAACAACACGCTAAGTTCCGATCGTTTCTTATGCCATAATGTTTCTACCCGCAATATTATGGTAGTAGTCTGGTGAACTCTAGTGATATGTACAGTACTTATGGTGATGCAGCAAGAATATGATCGCTAACCTCTGTCATCTTCTGTCCTCAGGGAATCTTCCCAACCAATATCATCCACCTGAAAAAAGCCACCGTCAGCAACAGAGGGTAAGTCTGATAAAAACATGGAAACATTTTATTGTATTTATTTAAAAAACAGGTTTTTATATAACGCCATTAGATTATGTGTCGCTTTACAATTTTAATAATTATTGGAACAAAACTGGATGGTAACAGACAGACTGGGTTGGGAACAGGCCTTGCTTGCAAGCTGACATTCAGTAGAACATTGGGGACTGATACATAGACGAGTGATATATATCACACAATGGAGCAGCCAGGATGTATGGTAACAATGCTCTATGCTCTGTATGATCAGTCACACAGCAGTGTTATTACCAGGACTTAGGGGATATGACTATGGAGAGAGACAGGGTGTATGGTAACCAGAGGCAGGCTAGGCCAGGGGAAGTGTGCCATTTTCCCCCGGGTCACGTTGCCATCAGCAGTTTTAGGGCCGCATCTCTGCAGCCCGCGACCTGGTGACCCGAACGGGGACTTGAGTCCCCACCTGGTCCATGGCCTCTTTACAGACAATGGAACCAGGGCACTGTGAAATTTAAACAGCACCCTGATTTCTCGGAAATGGCGCACTGGGAGTGATGACGCCACACCCAGCTTTACGAAGAAAGGACAGGAAGAAAGAAAAGGAGTGGGAATACATGAAAGACATGGCGAGAGGAAGATTGAAAAAAAGGAAAGAAGTAATATAAAGGTAAGAAAGAACAGAGTGGGCAGTGTGAGTGATAGTATGGGCAGTGTGAGTGATAGTATGGGCAGTGTGAGTGATAGTATGGGCAGTGTGAGTGATAGTATGGGCAGTGTGAGTGATAGTATGGGCAGTGTGAGTGATAGTATGGGCAGTGTGAGTGATAGTATGGGCAGTGTGAGTGATAGTATGGGCAGTGTGAGTGATAGTATGGGCAGTGTGAGTGATAGTATGGGCAGTGTGAGTGATAGTATGGGCAGTGTGAGTGATAGTATGGGCAGTGTGA
>WWET01000644.1:362684-378516 GCA_011038615.1 Limnodynastes dumerilii | reverse complement strand
ATGGTGTGGTGGGCAGTGTGTGAGTGATAGTGTGGGCAATGTGTGAGTGATAGTGTGGGCAGTGTGTGAGTGATAGTATGGGCAGTGTGTGAGTGATAGTATGGGCAGTGTGTGAGGTATGGGCAGATGGGCAGTGTGTGAGTGATGGTATGGGCACTGTGTAAGTGATGGTATGGGCAGTGTGTGAGTGATGGTATGGGCAGTGTGTGAGTGATGGTATGGGCAGTGTGTGAGTGATGGTATGGGCAGTGTGTGAGTGATGGTATGGGCAGTGTGTGAGTGATGGTATGGGCACTGTGTAAGTGATGGTATGGGCAGTGTGTGAGTGATGGTATGGGCAGTGTGTGAGTGATGGCATGGGCAGTGTGTGAGTGATAGTATGGGTGCTGTATGAGTAATAGTATGGGCTGGGTGTGAGTGATAGTATATTTGCTGTGTGAGTGATGGTACGGGCAGTAAACATTTAGTATAAAACGCCCTCGTTCATCCGTTCGACGTCCCACGATCCAGCTGTGAGCAGCCATCCGTCTTTTTGTCCGTATTTGCACCCCCTCACATTGAAGCATGGTCTGCCCAAATTTGCACCTTTCTCTGCACTTACTTCCAACTGTGCATCATCCTTCTATACTGTATATTGTAATGCTAACCCTGGCCCCTTGCAAACACAGCCCAGCCCCTTTGTTGGACACGGTGTCCATGGTTAGTAGTCAAAATAAAGCGGATTGCGTTTTGACCAGGTTGCACAGATGCGTTCTCATGCTCAGAGCGCAGAATGAATTATTTACATAAAAGAGAACGCTGGATCTGGTCCTGTGATACTGTACATTGTGTATTATATAAAACAGTCTAGCACATAGCACCTCCATGTTTAACACCGTATTCACAATTAAGAGTGAGTTAGGTGCATACAGATCCGCACCTAACTTAACCGTACTGCCCCTCAACCCGCCCCTGTTTTAAGGAACCTTATGGCACTTTTAGACCACATATACGCAATCTACGTATCGAAACGATACACAGATTACGTACAATAGCTACTACGCATGCGCAGTAGCTATTGTTTATTGAATTACGTCCGTCTATGGAAGACGGACGTAGTTCTGGATCTACCCCATGCTCCTGCTCTAGCGTATTTTCCCTTGCTTAGGCCGGCTGAAGTTAGGGTAGCCTTCAGCCGGCGTAAGCGAGGGAAAATACGCTGGCGCAGGGGGGAGTGTCGGGGGGAGTGCACGCACAGCGCATCGGCGTAGGTCTGGATCAGGCCCTTAGTCACTTAATATTTGTCACACTATTTTAAACTCAACAGATTTATCTCACCCGGGGATTTTGTCTGGATTTTCTTGTCCGGGTATTTTTGCTGATTTTTCTCTCCCTTGTCACTTAAAAGGTATCACTAGACATCTAAATTTGGCTGCTGTTCTTTACAGATGGCACCTTGTCAGTCATTGTCGGTAACTGTGTCTGTGCCAAGACAAATATTTACAGGGCGTCAAGAGCCTTTTTCCTTTTGGTAATATATTAAAATGTATTTTCTTAGGACAAATATGTCCAGACACGTGAAACACGGAGAAAGGCAAATTGCGTGACGTTAGATGGGGCCACCATGTTAGAGGTTTGTGGAGCTCAAAAGGGACAATGGCTGTTCCTATACAAGATCTGCAAAGTAGATATTTATCAGCCGGAAACATTGCGCAGCATAGTCACCACCAGTTGCTGGGAAACCTGACATGTTCTCCACCACGGCCTCTGCCATGTTGTCCGCCATGTATTTGGAGAATTGTTTTAGATTGTGAGCACGCATGGGCACATACAGAGCTTCCTGCCATCGGGTGGTCTACGCTCACACACACAGGATTACACAGTGATCTGCTATCCGACCTCTGCTGTAGCCGGAGCTCAGAGACAGAGTTTTGGATCTGGCCATCCATCGTATTGAAGCTTCTGTCTGTTAATGAGGTGAGTTTTTACATATGTGACCATATCCTGGTAACAAGTAACTGCGGCGGCTCAAACCGTGCGACACAACGGGCGTGGAGCGGTGGTTGCAACATCCCTTTTCCGAAAGGGCCATTTTCTACCAGCCAGCCGGCACTGATATTGATTGCTCCTGCCCTACCGAGGAGAAGCAATCAATCATCTCCAGGACGAATTTGCAGCGGCGAGTGGTAAGGATTTATCTAACCCCAACCCTTATCCTAATCCTTACCCTAACCCTTCCCGTTCATCTCACTAGCCCTCCCCTTCCATTACCCTAACCCTATCCCACCCTTCCCTGCAGCCTGAGCCTAAGAATCCCTTCCCTGCAGCCTGACCCTAAGACTCCCCTCCCCACAGCCTAACCCTAAGACTCCCTTCCCCACAGCCTAACCCTAAGACTCCCCTCCTCGTAGCCCAACCCTAAGACTCCCCTCCTCGTAGCCCAACCCTAAGACTCCCCTCACCCTTTGGAAATAATGAATGGGTAAGTATGCCGAAAAATTAATTCATTAGGAAAATCTTCTAATTAGTGATATTTTTTAAGTCCAGACAGCCGAAAATGAGCTATCGCCTGTCTGTATTTCGGAAAATACATGTTCTTCACAGAGAACACGTCACCGACACAACTGACACAGATTAACCAAAGATTCTTCTACGGATCTGTATGTGGCATACTGGTTTTCTTTCTATAAGACAGCATTTCTCTTTTATGAAAGCAGAGAATTTCCGTATTTTAAACCTATAAACTCTGAGACTTTCTCAGACACGAGAGACATATATCAGCAGAAAAGAGTCAGGACGCCGGGCAGATTGTAAGACGAACACTAATCACCGCTTAAGCATCACAAACACAAGACGTCTGCCCTGGGATCCGGCTAGAATCTTAACAGGACGTGTGAAATCTGCCAGAAGTCATGAAACTGCGAACCAGTCCCAGGCCTCCAAGATCGGCCTTTGTTTGAAGAAAGGTTAATTCGGAGGGTTGTCTCCTTAGCGAAGAATCGTTATGGAGAAGTATCCAACTGAGAGATCTTCAGATCCTGAGATGTTCTCACGTGAAGATGGCGCTTCTTGGAAGTCAATAGAGACGGCAACATTACAGGCCTTCTGGGATTGGAGGGAGCTGAGGTACAGGAAGACAGTGGCTCGTGGAGACCGGCCATGAGGGCTATTTATTAATAATTCACATAGACTCTTCACAACAAAGGGCAGAAAAAAAAATTGTTATAATTAATTGTTTATATTATTCCACAATATTATACAAATAATATTCATCATTCATATTGGTCCTACTCCCCCCCCCCTCTCTCTTCCCGAGCATACAGGTTTAATTCCGTCCTACATACAGACACAAACATTGCAAGAACACAGAGGGCCCGATCCAGATCTGGATGCAAGTGTGAACACAGCATATGTAGATGCACTTGTAGTGGGATGGGCTGTGCTCAATCTAACAGCACACAACAATACCTCCTGCAACCAATTACAGGACATAGTGCACGGGCAAACAGCAGTGAAGCGCAATGCCCAAACACGTTGTGCCTGAGTGAGGTAGTACTGGGTAATGTGGACTGTAAATGTAGGTTCTGGTTAATGCGAGCGCCTCTGTGTGGATGTATTTGCCAGAACATAATAGCAAATAATATTTTTACATTTTTAATAAAAACACAAGCACAATACATGAACATATTAACACATGCACAATACATGAACACATTAACACATGCACAATACATGAACACATTAACACATGCACAATACATGAACATATTAACACATGTACAATATAGGAACACATTAATACATTGACAGCACATGAACACATTAACACATGCACAATACATGAACACGTTAATGCATGCACAATATAGGAACACATTAATACATGCACAGTACATGAACACATTAACACATGCACAATACATGAACACATTAACACATGCACAATACATGAACACATTAACACATGCACAATATATGAACACATTAACACATGCACAATACATGAACACATTAACACATGCACAATACATGAACACATGAACACATGCACAATACATGAACACAGTAACATATGCACAATATATGAACATAGTAACACATGCATAATACATGAACACAGTAACATATGCACAATATATGAACATAGTAACACATGCATAATACATGAACACAGTAACATATGCACAATATATGAACATAGTAACACATGCATAATACATGAACACAGTAACATATGCACAATATATGAACATAGTAACACATGCATAATACATGAACACAGTAACATATGCACAATATATGAACATAGTAACACATGCATAATACATGAACACATTAACACATGCACAATACATGAACACATTAACACATGCACAATACATGAACACATTAACACATGCACAATACATGAACACATTAACACATGCACAATACATGAACACATTAACACATGCACAATACATGAACACATTAACACATGCACAATACATGAACACATTAACACATGCACAATACATGAACACATTAACACATGCACAATACATGAACACATTAACACATGCACAATACATGAACACATTAACACATGCACAATACATGAACACATTAACACATGCACAATACATGAACACATTAACACATGCACAATACATGAACACATTAACACATGCACAATACATGAACACATTAACACATGCACAATACATGAACACATTAACACATGCACAATACATGAACACATTAACACATGCACAATACATGAACACATTAACACATGCACAATACATGAACACATTAACACATGCACAATACATGAACACATTAACACATGCACAATACATGAACACATTAACACATGCACAATACATGAACACATTAACACATGCACAATACATGAACACATTAACACATGCACAATACATGAACACATTAACACATGCACAATACATGAACACATTAACACATGCACAATACATGAACACATTAACACATGCACAATACATGAACACATTAACACATGCACAATACATGAACACATTAACACATGCACAATACATGAACACATTAACACATGCACAATACATGAACACATTAACACATGCACAATACATGAACACATTAACACATGCACAATACATGAACACATTAACACATGCACAATACATGAACACATTAACACATGCACAATACATGAACACATTAACACATGCACAATACATGAACACATTAACACATGCACAATACATGAACACATTAACACATGCACAATACATGAACACATTAACACATGCACAATACATGAACACATTAACACATGCACAATACATGAACACATTAACACATGCACAATACATGAACACATTAACACATGCACAATACATGAACACATTAACACATGCACAATACATGAACACATTAACACATGCACAATACATGAACACATTAACACATGCACAATACATGAACACATTAACACATGCACAATACATGAACACATTAACACATGCACAATACATGAACACATTAACACATGCACAATACATGAACACATTAACACATGCACAATACATGAACACATTAACACATGCACAATACATGAACACATTAACACATGCACAATACATGAACACATTAACACATGCACAATACATGAACACATTAACACATGCACAATACATGAACACATTAACACATGCACAATACATGAACACATTAACACATGCACAATACATGAACACATTAACACATGCACAATACATGAACACATTAACACATGCACAATACATGAACACATTAACACATGCACAATACATGAACACATTAACACATGCACAATACATGAACACATTAACACATGCACAATACATGAACACATTAACACATGCACAATACATGAACACATTAACACATGCACAATACATGAACACATTAACACATGCACAATACATGAACACATTAACACATGCACAATACATGAACACATTAACACATGCACAATACATGAACACATTAACACATGCACAATACATGAACACATTAACACATGCACAATACATGAACACATTAACACATGCACAATACATGAACACATTAACACATGCACAATACATGAACACATTAACACATGCACAATACATGAACACATTAACACATGCACAATACATGAACACATTAACACATGCACAATACATGAACACATTAACACATGCACAATACATGAACACATTAACACATGCACAATACATGAACACATTAACACATGCACAATACATGAACACATTAACACATGCACAATACATGAACACATTAACACATGCACAATACATGAACACATTAACACATGCACAATACATGAACACATTAACACATGCACAATACATGAACACATTAACACATGCACAATACATGAACACATTAACACATGCACAATACATGAACACATTAACACATGCACAATACATGAACACATTAACACATGCACAATACATGAACACATTAACACATGCACAATACATGAACACATTAACACATGCACAATACATGAACACATTAACACATGCACAATACATGAACACATTAACACATGCACAATACATGAACACATTAACACATGCACAATACATGAACACATTAACACATGCACAATACATGAACACATTAACACATGCACAATACATGAACACATTAACACATGCACAATACATGAACACATTAACACATGCACAATACATGAACACATTAACACATGCACAATACATGAACACATTAACACATGCACAATACATGAACACATTAACACATGCACAATACATGAACACATTAACACATGCACAATACATGAACACATTAACACATGCACAATACATGAACACATTAACACATGCACAATACATGAACACATTAACACATGCACAATACATGAACACATTAACACATGCACAATACATGAACACATTAACACATGCACAATACATGAACACATTAACACATGCACAATACATGAACACATTAACACATGCACAATACATGAACACATTAACACATGCACAATACATGAACACATTAACACATGCACAATACATGAACACATTAACACATGCACAATACATGAACACATTAACACATGCACAATACATGAACACATTAACACATGCACAATACATGAACACATTAACACATGCACAATACATGAACACATTAACACATGCACAATACATGAACACATTAACACATGCACAATACATGAACACATTAACACATGCACAATACATGAACACATTAACACATGCACAATACATGAACACATTAACACATGCACAATACATGAACACATTAACACATGCACAATACATGAACACATTAACACATGCACAATACATGAACACATTAACACATGCACAATACATGAACACATTAACACATGCACAATACATGAACACATTAACACATGCACAATACATGAACACATTAACACATGCACAATACTAATGGGTTCTCTCTTGAAGGTATGTCAGAGTATATATTGGGGTGTCAGGTTATTTAATGGGGTCTCCCTTGAAGGTATGTCAGAGTATATATTGGGGTGTCAGGTTATATAATGGGGTCTCTCTTGAAGGTATCTCAGCATATATATTGGGGTGTCAGGTTATTTAATGGGGTCTTCCTTGATGGTATGTCAGAGTATATATTGGGGTGTCAGGTTATATAATGGGGTCTCTCTTGATGGTATGTCAGAGTATATATTGGGGTATCAGGTTATATTATGGGGTCTCTCTTGAAGGTATGTCAGAGTATATATTGTCAGGTTATATAATGGGTTTCCCCTGCAGGAATGTTGGAGTATATTTCCTACATATTGTACTCCTCGTTGTGATAGCCTGCATGTCACGACATAGAAATATAGTATGTGACAGAGAACCTGCCCTGAGACATTGTACAATTTCTACCCCAGAGTAACACAGGGCTGAGAGCTAAACATTAATGGAGGTTACTCAATTCCCTGTGCGTCACTTCCCAACAATAAGGAAAAACGCAGGGGACAGTTGGCAGAGCACAGCCTAATATGTGATGATAATGCGCCAATTAGCTGAGAGTGTCTTGCGTTTAGTGACCATTCGGCAAATGTAGCTCTGCGCGCACCTGATGCTTATGATATATATGATGTGTGGTTGCGGGTTAGGGGGCAGAACGGGCGTGGGAAGGAGAGGAGTGACATGCCACGAAAAGATGGGTTACCACAAATGTGGAATGAGAATTGCGGATTTTGGGGGTGGGCGTGCAACAAGACGTCCAGTGCTATGTCTCGTGGAAACCTGCTATCTCTATCTGCTTTGCCTCAGCCCTTACAAGGGGTATTGTAATATGCTAATGACATGTTTAACAGTAATTGCAGAACAGAACTAGGTGAAAATCACAGACCTGCAGCGGATCCTGGCTATTACCATCCACTGTATGAACATAATAAAATTGTTAATGAAGGTGTTTTGTGTAATTCCTCTAACCCATCTAATTCATTGTATGATCTGTGAAAGTCTCAAACGTTTCCATTGCTGCAAAATACACTGAAATTACGCGGATGTTACCCGGGTGTTTTGCTGCCAATCACTGGATAATCCACTTCAAATTATATTCCCCAATAACCTACTAGATCAATTCCCATTAATGGGAAATGTACGTATCTGTCGAAAGCTCTCAGATGGGTCCGGCCACCCTAATCCCATTGAAATTGCAGTCTCTTCAATCTGCTATTCCTGTTTCTAGAAGTTGTAACTTGGAGACAGGCACTGGTGGACCTTTGACATGATTGGCTCCACTGGAACGTTCATGTATCCAGATTCTGGTTGGCCATGTGGACTCCTGCCTTACAGTGACAATGCTGAAGACCATACCACAGAGGCTCCACCAATTCATCTTTCAGTCTCCATATTTTCCTTTCTTTCTGAGTCTTAGCCCTATATTGTCCCTAATTTTCTGGGGTGCTGCCAGATTTTAAAAGTTTGTCATGAAAATGTCCCGATTTTCAAAATTGACCATCTGAACGTAACACACAGTTCCCCTTTCTGTATTGTGGGTGAAATATTCTGCACTATTTTCTGGCATTAGGGGCCAGATTCATAACACCGTAATTTTTTACAAACGTGCCTAATTTAGCAATTCTAGCTACTATGCATGCGAAGTAACTATGTAACACTATCTATGTAGCGTTTCATTACGTAGATTGCGTATATGCAGTCTTTAAAGTGTCACATATGTAAAGAATTAGTGTTGTGAATGCATCCCTAGATCATTAAATGAGGCCACACCGAGCTGGAACGTGTCCGAAACATTAAAGCGGACTTGTTATTTTTACTTAAAACTTTTTACAATCAAACTTTGCCAATTGTTGCCTATTTTTATTCTGACTGTATTGCCGATTGTTGTTGCCTATTTTTATTCTGACTGTATTGCCGATTGTTGCCTATTTTTATTCTGACTGTATTGTTGATTGTTGCCTATTTGTTATTCTGACTGTATTGCCAAATGTTGCCTATTTGTTATTCTGACTGTATTGCCGATTGTTGCCTATTTTTATTCTGACTGTGTTGCTGATTGTGTCCTATTTTTATTCTGACTGTATTGCCGATTGTTGCCTATTTTTATTCTGACTGTATTGACGATTGTTGCCTATTTGTTATTCTGACTGTATTGCCGATTGTTGCCTATTTGTTATTCTGACTGTATTGCCGATTGTTGCCTATGTTATTCTGACTGTATTGCTGATTGTTGCTTATTTGTTATTCTGATTGTATTGCTGATTGTTGCCTATTTGCTATTCTGACTGTATTGCCGATTGTTGCCTACTTGTTATTCTGACTGTATTGCCGATTGTTGCCTATTTTTATTCTGACTGTATTGCCGATTGTTGCCTACTTGTTATTCTGACTGTATTGCCGATTGTTGCCTACTTGTTATTCTGACTGTATTGCCGATTGTTGCCTACTTGTTATTCTGACTGTATTGCCGATTGTTGCCTACTTGTTATTCTGACTGTATTGCCGATTGTTGCCTACTTGTTATTCTGACTGTATTGCCGATTGTTGCCTACTTGTTATTCTGACTGTATTGCCGATTGTTGCCTACTTGTTATTCTGACTGTATTGCCGATTGTTGCCTACTTGTTATTCTGACTGTATTGCCGATTGTTGCCTACTTGTTATTCTGACTGTATTGCCGATTGTTGCCTACTTGTTATTCTGACTGTATTGCCGATTGTTGCCTACTTGTTATTCTGACTGTATTGCCGATTGTTGCCTACTTGTTATTCTGACTGTATTGCCGATTGTTGCCTACTTGTTATTCTGACTGTATTGCCGATTGTTGCCTACTTGTTATTCTGACTGTATTGCCGATTGTTGCCTACTTGTTATTCTGACTGTATTGCCGATTGTTGCCTACTTGTTATTCTGACTGTATTGCCGATTGTTGCCTACTTGTTATTCTGACTGTATTGCCGATTGTTGCCTACTTGTTATTCTGACTGTATTGCCGATTGTTGCCTACTTGTTATTCTGACTGTATTGCCGATTGTTGCCTACTTGTTATTCTGACTGTATTGCCGATTGTTGCCTACTTGTTATTCTGACTGTATTGCCGATTGTTGCCTACTTGTTATTCTGACTGTATTGCCGATTGTTGCCTACTTGTTATTCTGACTGTATTGCCGATTGTTGCCTACTTGTTATTCTGACTGTATTGCCGATTGTTGCCTACTTGTTATTCTGACTGTATTGCCGATTGTTGCCTACTTGTTATTCTGACTGTATTGCCGATTGTTGCCTACTTGTTATTCTGACTGTATTGCCGATTGTTGCCTACTTGTTATTCTGACTGTATTGCCGATTGTTGCCTACTTGTTATTCTGACTGTATTGCCGATTGTTGCCTACTTGTTATTCTGACTGTATTGCCGATTGTTGCCTACTTGTTATTCTGACTGTATTGCCGATTGTTGCCTACTTGTTATTCTGACTGTATTGCCGATTGTTGCCTACTTGTTATTCTGACTGTATTGCCGATTGTTGCCTACTTGTTATTCTGACTGTATTGCCGATTGTTGCCTACTTGTTATTCTGACTGTATTGCCGATTGTTGCCTACTTGTTATTCTGACTGTATTGCCGATTGTTGCCTACTTGTTATTCTGACTGTATTGCCGATTGTTGCCTACTTGTTATTCTGACTGTATTGCCGATTGTTGCCTACTTGTTATTCTGACTGTATTGCCGATTGTTGCCTACTTGTTATTCTGACTGTATTGCCGATTGTTGCCTACTTGTTATTCTGACTGTATTGCCGATTGTTGCCTACTTGTTATTCTGACTGTATTGCCGATTGTTGCCTACTTGTTATTCTGACTGTATTGCCGATTGTTGCCTACTTGTTATTCTGACTGTATTGCCGATTGTTGCCTACTTGTTATTCTGACTGTATTGCCGATTGTTGCCTACTTGTTATTCTGACTGTATTGCCGATTGTTGCCTACTTGTTATTCTGACTGTATTGCCGATTGTTGCCTACTTGTTATTCTGACTGTATTGCCGATTGTTGCCTACTTGTTATTCTGACTGTATTGCCGATTGTTGCCTACTTGTTATTCTGACTGTATTGCCGATTGTTGCCTACTTGTTATTCTGACTGTATTGCCGATTGTTGCCTACTTGTTATTCTGACTGTATTGCCGATTGTTGCCTACTTGTTATTCTGACTGTATTGCCGATTGTTGCCTACTTGTTATTCTGACTGTATTGCCGATTGTTGCCTACTTGTTATTCTGACTGTATTGCCGATTGTTGCCTACTTGTTATTCTGACTGTATTGCCGATTGTTGCCTTACTGTACTGTACAATCTAAGTGCCCATACTGTACAATCTAAGTGCCCATACTGTGCAATCTAAGTGCCCATACTGTGCAATCTAAGTGCCCTTACTGTGCAATCTAAGTGCCCTTACAATCTAAGTGTGCAATCTAAGTGCCTACGCTGGAACGTACGGAGAGCTGTCTCGCTCTAACATACAGACCGCAGTTCCAAAGCCGTGCGCAGTGCTCTCAAAGACCGACTTACACGCGCTTACATTGCCTGGCTGTATTCATTCTCGATCCAGCCCCCCTGATAGCTCTTTCTGGGAAAATCTCAAGTTGCCCCCCCCCCCTGTCTATCCTGGTGAATAGGAATAGGAAATCCAGGTCATGGCTATGTGAGCTGACATGGCTACATCCCTTGATGAGCCATTCACACCTTGACCTCATGGAAAAGGAATCTAAGTGATGTTTATCTTTTTTCACAACACCTGGTCCGACATTCCTGTAATGAATGGCAAAACATTTGTATGCGACAGGGTCAGGAACAGGCTACTTAAAAATAATCAAATGCGCAGGCTCCTGTAGGCTAAGTGGGGGACCTCCAGGGGTGGTTGTAATGCAGTCCTGTGAGGCCACTTAGAACCAGATCCCTGCTGTAACCGTTCAAGCTCTTGGCTACTTACCCCCTTCACTTGTACTAGTTACAATAACAGGGACCTACCTTAAGATTTGCAATCTGTTTGCATTTTGTCTGGATAGGTTGGTAGTAAGATTTCACACCAATAAGCTCCCTCTTGCGAGCACAACCTGATTTCCTTTCGGTAACTCTAAAAGGTGTCCTTGGTGTCCTCGGTTCATGCAGACTGCATTGTGATTGGGTCGCTCAGGTGCGTGTGCTTACGCGGATCATGAAAGTTTTGTCTGATACTTCCGCACGGGGAAAAAAAAAATTCACTTATTAGTTGTCTGGATCCACTCCCAAGTAAACCTCCAGAGGCCATTCCTGGAGGGAGAAGTCTCCCTGGTAAGGAGGCAGTGTGATATGTGACACATTGTCACTGCTGCAGGGTGACTCAGAGATGGAGCAGACTGACTGCAGGCTGACATAGTGATCCTTGATATGTGACTGTGTGTCCCGGCCTCATGTGACTCCCCTCTTCCTCTGCAGGCAGTATGAGACCGTGGTTCCCGTGGAAGACCCTGTTGTCACCGAGGTGACGTCCACGCTGCAGGAATGGGCCTCGCTGTGGAAGCAGCTCTACGTGGTGAGTCTCTGCTCTCTCGTTGTGTCGGGGGATGTCCATAAATATATATATATTATGCCTATAGCAGGGTATCGGGGGCCTGTCACAGCCTCTGGCACTGAAAGGGTTTGTGCTGGATGCATTAATGTCTCTTTAATGCAGTTGAGCTGTTGCTGTAGTAACGCATATTCTATTCAGTGATGGAAATAGAAGAAACCCACACAAGTCATGTATAGTCATAGAGGTACAGAGCGCTGTATAGTCATAGAGGTACAGAGCGCTGTATAGTCATAGAGGTACAGAGCAATGCATAGTCATAGAGGTACAGAGCAGTGCATAGTCATAGAGGTACAGAGCGGTGTACAGTCATAGAGGTACAGAATCGTGTATAATCGTAAAGGTACAGAGCAGTGATGTCACTGAGAATGCAGCCTCTCTAGTCACTAGGAGCCACTGACTTCACTGAGAATCCAGAATCTCCAGTAACAGTGAAGTCACAGAGAATGCAGCCTATCCAGTCACTAGGAGCCAGTGAATGCAGTCTCTCCAATAACTAGGAGCCAGTGACATCACAGAAAATGCAGCCTATCCCGTCTCTAGGAACCAGAGACATCACTAGAAACAAATGACATTACTGAGCATGCAGGATATTGAGAATGCAGCCTCTCCAGTCACTAGGAGGCAGTGACATCACAGAGAATGCAGCCTCTCCAGTCACTAGGAGGCAGTGACATCACAGAGAATGCAGCCTCTCCAGTCACTAGGAGGCAGTGACATCACAGAGAATGCAGCCTCTCCAGTCACTAGGAGGCAGTGACATCACAGAGAATGCAGCCTCTCCAGTCACTAGGAGGCAGTGACATCACAGAGAATGCAGCCTCTCCAGTCACTAGGAGGCAGTGACATCACTGAGAATGCAGCCTCTCCAGTCACTAGGAGGCAGTGACATCACTGAGAATGCAGCCAGTAGTAATCAAAGATTTTAATTTGCTAGGAAAAAAATTGAACAGTATGAGCCTGATTAAATTGATTGTGAATCTTGCGTCATTTTGGTTGCAATGCTAATTGCGCAAATTTATATATGTTGCAGATATTAATACTCATCCTATATAGGTGCGTATTAAAATCCGCAAATTTTGGCTACCGTAATAGCCGGCTATAAGCACAATTAGCATCACAAACAAATTAACGCGAGCTTCGCGGTCCGTTGAATCGTACCCCTTATGTTTTATGCATTACTGGTTATTCTGGTTTAATAGTCTTTCATGTAACAAGAACAAGTCCCCCAATGCTGTATTGCTGTTTGTTTCAGTGCAGCCGTAGCCCTGAGTATGAGACATTATCTGCTTGCCCGGGACTGTATCAGTAACCTGAACTTTGTGAAAGTCACTTGTAATATGCGATTGCCACTTTGGTCCCATCAGCAGCGTGGTGGAGTTGTGAAGCTGACACTGACTGGCTGCTCCCCTCTGGTCATGGTGCTCAGTCTCTGACCTGTCAGTCAATCATGTCGCTGTCAGCAGCACCGACAGGGGGCTTAGCAGAGGAGCGACAAAAGCACAAGGATCGCTGTCACTCCCTCCTGAGAGAAAGTTCATGTAAATGTCATAGAACTGATCGTATGTCCCTGTATCCTCCATACTGCATGGGTGTAGATTGTCACCACTGATCCAGCAGCTACTTGCTCAGCCTGGCTGGACACCTTCCCCTTCTCCCAGTGACACCAGTCAGGTCACATTGTAATGTCCTTTGTGCCACTTAAAGCAAAAACACAGAGGCTGATGGAGTGCACTCCAGTGGAGTTGACAGATTTTTTATTTATCTGAAATGGTCAGAAATCAGTGTATTGCAGAATTGCAATTTTTCCACCACCTGCAAAAAAGCCAGCCACAACCCATGCAATGTCCCCAGCAACTAACCTAACGCTCCGATCACCAGTGACATTGCTTGAGTAACACACACACTGTCCGATAATTGGGCTTACCTGCCCGCCTCGGGGGCAGTCCAGAGCAGTCCTGTTACTGGCACAGAGGGTTTTTGGATTGTTTTAACGATATTCCAACAAATTGGTCCATTAAAAAGTATATCGAAAACAGGTATAATCATATAGCGCCAGACACTGGGGATGTCATGGCGTCTGAATAGGACAAGAAGATCGTGAGTTTCTGCAGTGAGGATGCACAAATCCGCTGTGCCAACTGCTAGGGCCCTATGCAGAGTTACTTTAGTCGCAACTCTGGATAGGACGAACTGAAAATGGGCACTCGTTTAGAACAAGTGAGCAGATTCGTATGAGCAGAGGCTGAGAGGTTTAATGCAGCAGCCTATACAAGTTTTAAATAGGTTACATTTTTTTTTTTTATTATTTATAGTGAAATAACACCCCTTATAAATATTTAACCCTAGTTAAATTGCATGAGCATACTGTGCAACAACGGTTGCAATCTCCGGTTAAAAAGTGTGGCTTCTGAAAAAGGGATATTCGTAAGTTACATTTCTAATGTCCTTTTTTTCTGAAGCTTACACTTTTTTAATTTTTTTTTTATGAATGGGTGAGTAAGCTGTTCGGCCTACTCACTCATTCGCTTTCGGAAACAAGAGATCACTCCAACGCTGCTCGCCGGACCGAGGGGATAGGTGAGTAAAGTCTTTCTGCAGGGTTAGGGTCAGGCTGCAGGGGAGGGAGGGTTAGGGTCAGGCTGCAGGGGAGAGAGAGAGTTAGGGTCAGGCTGCAGGGGAGGGAGGGTTAGGGTCAGGCTGCAGGAGATGGTGG
>WWET01000644.1:330124-341573 GCA_011038615.1 Limnodynastes dumerilii | reverse complement strand
GTTCAGAAGAACATCGAGGTCACCATGCACGTGCTGTATGCAGATGGAGAGAACCTGAGGGTGAGCGGCCTCTGACTTTACTCCGCTAATACATGTCGTGACAACCAATCAAAGCATCAGCGAGGATTCTGACTTCCACTATTCTGTACTTCACATAACATGAATATGGGAGAAGAGCAGAGCACATCTATAAAACCCAGCCTGGTCTTATTGTCCTGTTAGAGACTGTTCCTTTGTTTGCGGCTTATTTTCGTCCGTGTCCCATGGTATTCCATATTGTTACACTACTTATGGCCACTACAACATTGCTGTCCCTACGTATATTACTATTCATGTTCAGTATACAGTAATCCATCCCTGAGCAATGGCGGCTAAAGTGTCTGTTCCCAAATGTCGCCAATAGGAGGGGATCTATTTCCAGCCTCAGATGATCAGCAGCAATCACTTTACTGTAATGCTGCAAAGTCTACCATGGTAAAATATATGGAACAGCTATAGCTTTAGGCTCTGACTTGTGCTACAAAGGATATATTTGCATTCCCTGCAGTTTAATGTGGTTTTGCCAAGGTGCAGTTTTGCGCCTCCTAGTTTCCTTTTAATTGCAGCTACGGATCAGCCACATTGGACCGGCACCAGAATTAAAGCTAAATTCCTTATGTGCGAGAGGAGTGCACACTCCCTGCACTACACTCCAAGTGAATTTATTTAAAGAGTTAAATAGAACAGATTACATTGACACGAGCTGATAAATATACGGATATCAGAAACACAGCATTATATTGCTATGTGTATTAGTAGAATACGAGGGTGCTGCCATTGTGTTATAGGGGAACATGATGAGAATCTATGTTTATAATCCTCGTCTCTCCTCTCCCCCTACAGGACTGCGTCAGCCTGGGCACCGGAGAGCCGCCCCGCACCCAGTACCACTCCTTCGTCCTTTACCACAACAACAGCCCCCGCTGGGGGGAGCTCATCAAACTGCCCATCCCCATCGACAGATTCCGGGGTTCCCACCTGCGCTTCGAGTTCAGACACTGCTCCAGTATGTCCAATACAATGATACAATGCACAATACACAAGCATACAATGTACAACACACAACAATACAATGCACAATACACAGGCATACAATGTACATCAAACTCTTACAATGTGCAATGCACAATCATACAATGTACAACACAAAATCATTCCATGTACAACACAAACAAATACAGTGTGTGACACAATGATGCAATATATAACACAACAATACAATGTATAACACAACAATACAATGTATAACACAACAATACAATGTATAACACAACAATACAATGTATAACACAATGATACAATGCACAATACACAATCATACAATGTACATTGCACAATCATACAATGTACAACACAAAATCATACCATGCACAACATATAATCATTCCATGTACAACGCACAATCATACAATGTTCAACACAATCATACAATGTACAACACAATCATACAATGTACAATCATACAATGTACAACACACAACAATACAATGTACAACACACAATAGTACAATGTGTGACACAATGATGCAATATATAACGCAACAATACAATGTGCAACACACTTATACAATTATCCGGCTGATCATACAAATACAGACCATCTTTATTTGTAGTGATAAGATTTGTTTCATCAGATTATTTTGACTTTATTAACGGTCTAAAAATCCCGATCAATGACGATGTCAGACAAATGTGTGAGCGTGTACTCAGGTACGACCGTCTGTCAGATTCCCCCGGCATCTCCTGTGCAGCATAGACAGGAATCTGTGCAGTGTGTATGGAATGATGATTGTCTCAGCAGATGGTTGCAGAGACAATGATCTCAGATCTGCTGGTAAATTGGTATCGTGTAGACACGGGAATAGGCATCTTCCTCAGGACTTGTGTCATCAGTGACATTGTAAGAGCCATCGCATCTAATGTGTGATTGCAAATGTGTGTACCCAGCTATAATATATAGCACAGTGATACAATTTACACAATGTATAACACACAATTATAGAATGTACAATACAACAATAAAATGCATGACTCACACTGATATCACTACACTCTCTCCTCCATTATTTGTCTTTCTATATCCTTCATTATCCCTGTTTTTATTCCTCTCCTCCATCATCCCTGGTTTCAGCAAAGGATAAGGGGGAGAAGAAGCTGTTTGGATTCTCCTTTACTCCTCTAATGCGGGACGATGGGACGACGTTGTCTGATGATGTCCACGAGCTGTATGTCTACAAGGTACAGTCCCATCGTTCAGTGACCTTGTGCCAATCCCCTTCCCCAGACTGACCGTCTGTGTCTCTCTCACAGTGCGATGAGAACAGCACCTTCAATAACCACGCGCTCTACCTGGGCCTCCCCTGCTGCAAGGACGATCTGAGTGGTTGTCCCAACATCCCGTCTAGCTTGATCTTCCAGCGCAGCCCCAAAGAGACCTTCTGTGTCTCCACACAGCTGTCCTCCACCAAGCTCACACAGAACGGTACTGTGCCCTCATCATATGAATAGAATGTTACCGTACCTGGGCACTGCCCACATCATATATCCTTATACATCACACAGAATGCTACTGTATTCGTGCACTGCACAAATATATCATTATACATCACTCAGAATGCTACTGTAGCCGTGCACTGCCCACATGTATCCTTATACAACACTCAGAATGTTACTGTACCTGGACGTTATACATCACATAGCGGCACTGTTTGTCTCACAGCATTACTGTTCTATCATTACTCTTTATCATATCTACTATTTACAGAATCCTACAACAGCAAAAGTACTTAGATCCCATATTTATCTTTTAAACCTACAGTTGACCTCTTGGCCCTGTTAAAGTGGAAAGCCTACCCTGACCGGATACTTGATATTCTTGGGCGTCTTCGGCATGTGAGCGGGGAGGAGATTGTAAAGGTATTAACCTTATATCAGACGAACAGGTCCCTTACTACTATCTGGCAAACTCTACATAGGAGACCATGCGTCCAGTCTATTCTCCAGCTCACCTGTATAGGTCACCTGTATATTAGACTCCTGTAACTGAGACTATTCTCTAGGTCACCTGTATATCAGACTCCTGTAACTGAGCCTATTCTCCAAGTCACCTGTATATCAGACTCCTGTAACTGAGACTATTCTCCAGGTCACCTGTATATGAGACTCTATTCACCAGGTTATCTTGGGGGGGTATTTGAAATAATTGCCTTATTCCTCAGTTCCTGCAGGACATCCTGGACACGCTGTTTGTAATTCTGGATGATAACACTGAGAAGTACGGACTACTAGTCTTTCAGTCACTGGTAAGAGAGCCCTCGGGGTGTGTTCTTATGAACCATATACTGTGAGTCTGAGGACATAGCTGAGTGTCATGGTGGCTGCTGTGGTATTACAGATGTCGCTTTCATTGTTACCCAAACAAGACATAATATATCCTTGGGATAGTTGATAAGCTGCCCTGGCACCCCAGGCGTGTGTCCGGATACGTCCCAGCAGTCCCTCCAATATGACTGGTCTACTGACCCCCTGCCCCTGTATCTACCTCTGCTGTCAGCGAGTGGCTGAGAAAGGAGTATGTCTGTAATGAGCATACATAGAGGGCAGCCGCTCCATTCACAGGGGTAACCGCAAATCTGTACCTTAACCATGAACCATGGGCCTGATCCAGAACTACACATCGGAGAGAATTTACGCGTGGCGGAGACGTAAATTCGCAGTTTAGAACGCACTGCGCATGTGCACCATAGAAAATACGCACATTCACGCAGTGTAATTGTGAACGTATGGGCCATTCACGTAAATACTTACGTGTGGGCGTGACAATTTTACGTTAGTTCAAATTACGTGTGAAATTAGGGAAGTAGGCGGGGGATTGTATTTAAAATGTACAGTATGGGCGTGCTTAGCTGCGTACGTTCACATAGTCTATACATCCGTTAGCGGACGTACGCTGTTACGTGTGAAAAAGTTAAGGTAGGGTTTGAGCAGCGTATCTTGACAAAATACGTCCGTGCAAGGGGTGTGCCGAGGGGAGTGTAGCGAACTTACGTACACGAAAATACGCTCCGCGAATAAATGTACGGCACACGTAGTTCTGGATCTACCCCCAAAACTGGGGGCCGGGGAATTTTAAACTGTAATTTAGATTTCAGAAGCTGTAGTGAAACTACAAGTTTTGTGATGCTTTGTCAGGTATCAGTTATGTTGATGCCGTTGGAGCATTCTGGGATTTATAGTTTCACAACACCTGGACAGCCATAGGTTGCTTATGCCTGATGCAGAGACTGATTGGACAGTGAGAGCATATGATGTCCTGTATTCTATTCCTCTATATGTTAGTTGTTTGCTAGATCTATTTTGTTGTCATTGCCCTATACAGGTTTTTATCATAAATCTCCTGCGGGACAGTAAATATTTCCATTTTCGGCCAGTGCTGGACACCTACATACAGAAGCATTTTGCTGGTGCACTGGCGTATAGGTGAGAAGATTGGGGTGATGGAGGAGGATTGTGTTGGGGGGAGAGAAAAGGGGTCATGCTGGGATTGTGTCGACTATTTAGTATTACCGTCTTGTAGGGGAATACAAAGCCCTGCCAGGCTTGATGGGTAAATGGCGCCACTGCTTGGTCTGTACTGGGATTTGAGGCTAGTGTGGGAATAAGGGCAATGCCAGAGTTTTGGGCGCACTGATAATTATGGGCCGTATTCAGAGAACCGTTTTCACGGCGATTTACGTGCGTATTTTTAGATACGTTTCAACTGCGTATGCATAGTAACTTATTGTACGTACTTTACATAGACTATACGCGCGTAAGTGCCTCACGGACGGTCTTGTTAATCTCACTTTGGTACATAAGTACGGATTAGCGATGCAAAAATACGCACGTGAAGATTTAAATAAAAATGGGCGGTTGAAGGCATTTTAATGAAGGTATGTGGGCTCGACTAACATGAATTGCATTTACGAAGAACACGTACACACGCAACTGCTCACGGAAAGTTACAAGTGGTCTATGGAGGCAGAAGTCACGGCCGAGAGAGGGGAGTGTCATGGGTGAGAGGGGGTTTGGCCTGTGTATAATTGCGTACAGTTAGTATTAGTTTACAGTTATGGAAACGGTTCTCTGAATACGGCCCTATGTTATAAGATGTGGCGATAGAGGGTAGCGAGGAATGGATATTAGGGGGCTGTATTCTCAGGATATGAGCGGGGGTGTTGTCAGTGTTGTATGGGAGAAGGTGAGGGGGAGTTAGGTTCATGTAGCGGTATCAGAAGAAATAGCAGCCTCTCTGGAATGTCCAATCTCTTTCCTCCTCTTTCAGGGAGCTGATCCGGTGCTTGAAGTGGTACATGGAGCGTTCCGCAGATCTCGTGCGACAGGACCACATCCAGGAAGCCATGAGGGTGCGGCACAATGCTGGGGGCAGATAAGATAGATAGGGTTTATGCTGGCCCTGGGGAGATTGCCACTCCTTCTTCAGCCATGATCATCGTAGCTTCTCTCCCCTCAGGCTCTGGAGATCCTCTTCAAGTTCATCGTCCAGTCCAGGCTGCTGTTTGCACGTTCCACGGGGGGACTGGAGGAAGAGCAGTTCCGCTGCAGCATCCATGAGCTGTTCCAGTCCATGCGGTTTGTGCTGAGCCTGGACACGCGGAGCTCCGATACCCTTCTTTTCACACAGGTGAGGGGTGCGCAGAGCCGCCCAGGCGGTGTAGGACTCAGTGCCAGTGACCGCAGCTGAGGACGAGAGCGCAGAGTTCCCTGCTTATGCTCTTGTATCATCTCTATATCCTTACGTCTCAATATTCTGCTTAATGGCCTACACTTCAAATATAATCTCCCCCCCTTTCGTCCCCTCTGCTTCCCCCTCTACACCCCCTCTGCTCCTCATCCTCCCTGCTAAATTTAAAGCAGCCTGCAGCTGGTGGACAGGTGAGCGGATCAGGGGAGTCTGATGGTCAAAAGACAGGGGGGTCTACAAGCCCTCCTGCAGTCTGCGGTGTAAGTACAGCCCCTTCTCCATGCACCTATAGAACGTTACTGCACTCCCAAAACCTGCAGCACTTAACTAACCAATCACGTCATTCCTATGGGGCGGGGCAATTGTTACACCCACTAACATCCTGTTGTCACCATTACACAAACGTTACCCCTATAACCGCCATCCACACACACACACCCCCCTGTATACCCCCATCCCACCTGTCATCACTCCCAGGTCTTCCTTCTCATCTCGGGAGACTCACAGACAGCAGATCACTTTTGGAAAAATAACATTTACGAATGAATGGCTGGTAAATGACAATATTACAACCTGATTGCTTTGTTCATTCATCTGTTGTAGAGTATGGAACGTTGGAGAAAGCCAGCTGCTTTGTAGGCCTTAATGTTTGATTTGGGAGACTTTGTGCTTTGTTATGTTTTTTGTATCCTATTTATACATTTTGGCGCATTTGTGTACATATAGTATGTGTGTTTGTGCAGATGGTTTGTGCATGGGTCATGTGGTGGGTATTTTCTGCTTGTTTTTGTTTCTTTTTTGCAGAAACTAATTTTTTTCATGCTGTCTAATGATGTCTTTTTCCGTGGAATTTCACATGTTTTTCTTCCACATCATAACAAAAAAATAATCAGACGAAATTTTCATTTTAATGACCCTTTTTTTTTTTTATTTGGGGCAATTCCTTAGTGATTCTAGTTATATAAATAATGAGGGATGTGTGAGGCAAGAGAAGGAACTGCTCTGATATTATATCTAGACTTTGCGATCACGGATCCACAAACATCCGATAAGCACAGACCTGAGAGCATACAAATTGTAAGTTAGAAATTGGTCCATATGTATCGGCCTGTATTCAGAGTACCGGACGTATCTGGTGTTTAGCGATTTTTACTATTGCACATGCGTAGTAATTTTTTAACGTAATTTACGTATCTTTTTCTTACATAGATTGAGTAAATGCGGTCTGAAACCTACGTAAGAAAAAGATACGTAGACCACGTTAAAAAATGACTGCGCATGCGCAATAGTAAAAATCGCTAAACACCGGACGTATATGTTATATGTCCGGTACTCTGAATACGGGCCATTATTACTATCTTGATTTTTTTAATCCATATTGCAGTGACTGATGCTGGGATATAAAGTTTTATAATGTAAATATAAACATCATTTGATTTTTCTTTTAAAGAACGAGTTATACTCATAAGGGTTGATCCAGAGTTTAAGGGCACAACAGGTGCAAGTGTGGACCTGGACAAAACCATGTTGCCATTTAAGAAATAGCAGATTTAAAGTGTGAAAACTGAATACCAGTTGAGATGTGACGTTTTCTAGCTGAACCCGAATTAACTGATTGAACATAAATCTGTACAGTATGTACGTTCTGTGTGCAAAAGTGAAGAACTTCAATTACTTTGCACGCCTCACAATGCATATATTGAGTGCTTCTTAGTAGCACACTGAAGAAAACTACCTAACAACTGAGCTAGCTTTAATACAGACAAGTTACCTACAAGAACTTCTACATTTCAGGTTTTTGAAATACTTGAAAGCAAATAATTAAAATTGTTATGCAAATTATATTTCATGCTGATGGAGTATCTTCTTTTTCTCAGGTCTACACTTGCACCTGTGTTGCCCTCACTCTCACACTCTGAATCAACCCTCTGGATAGCATATTACTAGTTTAGCGTTTGCCTCTCTCTTATTAATAAGTAAAGCCCTTAGATGCCATCCAACTATAATAATACCTCTACAACTGGACATCTACACAGCTTTCAAAGCTTTATGACAAGTTACCAAAACTTAGATCCATCTCCACCCCTCCTGTGTCTCTTCATGCCCCCTCCTCTGTCTCTCCACACCTAATAACACCTTTTGCTCTTTTTTGCTCTTCTTTCTTTGTGCTGGCACCTCGAGGGGCACTGACTTAATGGGTAATGACACTGAAGTGACCTTAGGTCACGTCAGCATAGCACAACCTGTCTCCCTGCAGCTCTTGGGCATGAGGAGGCACTAGATCCAGATGTCAGAGTGTGGCGGCACCTCATGGTGAAGCGCTGGTCTATGTATGATACTGTTGCCAT
The DNA here is from genome assembly GCA_011038615.1 of Limnodynastes dumerilii. Lineage (NCBI taxonomy): Eukaryota > Metazoa > Chordata > Amphibia > Anura > Limnodynastidae > Limnodynastes > Limnodynastes dumerilii. The sequence goes on along the minus strand of WWET01000644.1, from coordinate 333,443 downwards.
TGTTACATAAGTTTGATGAGCTGAGTGTATGATTTAGCTGGGTGATACTGTGGAAATCTACAGTAATATTGATCACTGGTTGATGCCCGTCAGTTAGGTTATGGTGCACACGGCATGACGTCACCTGTTGCTAGGTGTGCTACGCTGCACATTGGGCAGATTAATGACACCGATTAATGACGTGACTTGCAGGCCGCACTCCTCAGCTCATTCCCTGCCATCTTTGAAGAGTTGCTGCACATGTTCTCTGTAACGGAGGTGGCGGAGTTCGTACGCGGAACACTGAGCAGTCTCCCCAGCACCCTGCACCTCGGACAGTCCATGGATGTGGTGAAGCTGCAGTCTATCGGCCGCACCGTGGATTGCAGGCTCTTCTCTTACCCAGGTGAGGTAACCATACAGGGAATGAGAGAATCCTGCTTCATTATGTCACACTGTGGGGAGTCAGCACCCATTTCTTGTGTGGTGATGTTTTGTGATTTCTGCTCCTTCCAACAGACGCTCGCCGGATTCTCCTTCCAGTCGTGTTACACCACATCCACCTCCACCTGCGCCAGCAGAAGGAGCTGCTTGTTTGTTCTGGAATTCTCAGCAGTATTTTCTCCATCATCAAAAGCAGTTCCACGGTGAGGAGGACAAGTCTATAATCCTAAATCCTGTTATTTAGGTTCCTTAATTCTAGCAAACACAAAAATCCAATCCAACATAAGCTAACCTAGAAGTTTACTCAATTATAAACTGGCCTAATTATCCAACGATTCATTAGATAGCCTTATTGTCCAACCAATCATAATCTAGTTTATTAGTCTATCCAATCATAATCTATCTTAATAGTCCAACCAGTCATAAGCTAGCTTAATAGTGCATAGTCAATAAACCTTGATGTCTATTCAATAATTAGCCATACCAGAAGCACAGTGGACCTGATTCAGATGTAAGAGGGAGTTAGGTATGGCCAGATCGGCACCTAACTCTCCTGTCCCAGCCCACAACCCACCACTTTTTTTTAGTAGCCTAATGGCACTTAAGACTTGCCATAGGGTGCCTTATATTTTGGTGCGTATTTTTATTCTTAACAAGGAAAATCACTCAGTGTTTCGCTTACCCCTCCCTCCTTACATAGTGAATCTACGTACCTAACGTAGTAGGTTATGTCTAACAAATCAGCACATAAGAAGCTGGAGCACAATGTAATCACAATCATTCTAACATGAGCAGAGGATAATTACTATTATATTATTGTGATTTCCCTGCCTGTTTTCCTTATTGCCCTGTGCTGGCTCTTGTATATAGTTGCAGTGTAAACATTGAACATGTATGACCCACTAGCTCCCAACATTTAGAATCACAAACGCAGGTAAAAGTAAGTCTTCCCCAGTTCTGACCAAACATATTTATGCTCCACCCTTTTTCTCATAAGGCCCACCCACTTTGCATTTGGGAGGTATGCATTAGTCATTTGGGGCTGGATTCACACCACCGGACATATTGCATACACATCCGGAGTTGACCGATATTTGATTATGCACAGGCGTAGTATCTTTTTTACATAATCTACGTAGCTTTTCGTTACGTAGATTGCGTATATGCGGTATTAAAGACCGCATATACGCAATCAACGTAACGAAAAGATATGTAGATTACATAAAAAAGATACTACGCATGCGCTGTATCAAATATCGGTAAACTAAGGGCGTATATGCAATACGTCCGGTGGTGGAAATCCGGTCCTTTGTCTGTGTGCGATATCCATCAGTCTCGCTTGACAGACTGTGCATAGACTTTTGTGAATCTGTCCTGGGTCCACTGACTGTGTGCTCTTCCAGCAGGAGGTGGATGTTGGTGAGGAGGTCCAGATGTTACAGGAGAGTCTCCTGGACGTGCTGCTTCAGACCCTGCTCATTATAATGAGTAAATCTCAGGCCCAGGAGGCGGTAAGAGGCCAGCGATGCCCCCAGTGCACAGCCGAGATCACTGTAATTAACATTCACTTCTTTCTTCTAACCCCCTCCCTAACCCTTCCCATCATCCTCCTTACCAGCCCATGCTAGGAGTGAATGGTGGCTCTGCAGGTTGGTAGCCATGACACGTCTTACTGGCATGCAAAGGAATATTCCTGTACTGGTCGGTATGTATTATAGTACAGAGATAATACAGGGAGCAGCAACATTGTTTCAATGAAGGTAAAAACTTACAACTGCTGTGGAAGATGTACAATAGAGAATCTACAATGGGGTTATTCTATAAATAAAGTAACACCAATCAGTGCAATGCATGAAGGTGACTTAGAATGTGGCTTTACTGGACTGTATTACCATTATAACTGGTAGCAGTGTAATAGTGTCAACACCTTCTAATATTAAAATCTAATATTTAGCTAAAATTGATATTTATAATCAGTGAAAGAATTATACAAATATATAATACATAATGTGCTTGACATTAAGATTAGAACCAAGAAAAGTTCACTGGTTCTTATATATAAAAGTGTCATTTGGAAATCCAGTGTTACCCATTATAGAGTAACCCCTAATATTTTCTTACCTTTCATCACATTTCCCCCCCCCCCATTTTCCTTACTGTCTATCCCCCTCCTCAATAATGGACTGATTGTTCTGACACTTGTCCCCCACCAGGGGGAGTATGTTTCCTGCCTCCTTTCGCTGCTGCGTCTAATGTCAGATACTCATTACCAGCATCTGCTACATAACTTCCAGAGCAAGGAGGAGCTCAAGGTGAGGAGATAAGGGTCTATGGAAGCATGGGGATGGAGGCGGGGCTTACAGGAATGTAGGGGCAGTGCCCAGGTGATGGGGGCGGAGCTCACATGAGTTTAGTTAAGGGGGCGGAGCTCACATAAGTGTGGGGATTGTCTAGAAGTCAAAGTCTCAACTTTCCACTGTTAGATTCAGCACCTTCTGCCCACCCGTATATTGCAGACCCAAGTTCTGATACAGATCTAAAGGATTCCTATTTTCCACATAGAGAATCTTTAGATTAATGCTGAAATAGAATTTTTTATGTATTTTGCTCAGGTTTGTGTATAAATAGCAGCATCTCTTATTTTTTTTATATAATTTACAATTGTTATTATCCTAAAATGAAGTGTTCTACATAATAAACTGATTCTGTGATTTAAGTTCCGTCAGCAGAATAATAAAAGGAGTGAGGTGACTACATGACACTTATATGATAGGCTGGTCCCCTGTGGACATTCTGGCAGTTGATTGGTGCAATGGCTCCTATCTGCGTGTATGTGGGCTCTGGGGGTAACAATGGCACATTATGGTGTCATTGCTGAGCGACTTGTATGTTATTC
>WWET01000644.1:317068-330081 GCA_011038615.1 Limnodynastes dumerilii | reverse complement strand
AGATTTTCTGCGTCTTTCGGAACCTGCAAAAGTTGAGCGTCTTTCCCCCAGACTGGACGGTCATGAGGCTGATGGCAAGCAAGTAAGAGCCCCAGGACCAATGAGAGACAGGGATCTCTGTGCAATGAGTTGTACATGTACATACTATATACATGCAAACAACACAGAGAGCTGCACATAAAGAAAACATACAGTAAGAAGTATGAAGCAGCTTCAATGTCTTGCGACCATTAGCAATAATATATATTATGTTTCACCACATGTAATGTAATGACTTCATATAATAATGTGACCTCTATAATTATCAGTTCACTAGGATGTGACTAGTTATTAATGATTGGACATTTCCCGTTCGGTATTAGTTTTGTGTATTGTGAGGGTGCTTGTGATCTGAGCACAGCAGATGTGCTTCTACTCAGAGATTAACCTCTACTGTGAACCCACTTTAAGTCTATGCTTTTCTTTTCACAGCGTCATAGTAACAACGGTTCAGTATGTTTCTCCAGCCGTGCACAAGAACTTCAGTGAAGGAGAATTTGACTTTAAGGTATACGATGCTTGCATCATATGTCACCCCCAGTCCCTGCTTACATCATACATCATCCCCAGTCCCTGCCTACATCATACATCACCCCCAGTCCCTGCTTACATTATACATCACCCCCAGTCCCTGCTTACATCATACATCACACACAGACCCTGCTTACATCATACATCACCTCCAATCTGTGCAGCCCCTGACAGCCTCTGTAATTTGCTATGTAGGTGTGGAACTCCTATTTCAGCCTGGCCGTCCTCTTCATCAATCAGCCCAGTCTGCAGTTGGAGAACTTTGCAGCGGGGAAGAGGAGGCGGATCCTGGACAAGTGAGTCACCTTCCCCTAATAATCCTCACTCCATCACTGACCCGGAATCTCCTTCTTTCTCTGCATTACCATCAGAATGTAGTCTGCTCAGTCCTGACTTGTGACACTTTTCACAGCATTGGACGGGGACGGGTTGTTCTCACAAGTGATTTGAGGGATTATCTACTGAAGATTGTGATCCGGATTCAGAGCTCCGGTCGCAATGCAATTGAGGCCGGAGTTCTGAGAAAAGTGCTACTGCGCATGTGCAGTAATTTTGGAGCGTCATCTACGTTACTTCTTGTCTTTACAACCGCGTGTACGCAATCTACATTGCAAGAAGTAACGTAGATTACGTTCCAAAATTACTGCGCATGCGCTGTAGCACTTTTCTCAGGACTCCGGTTTCAATTGCATTGCGACCGGAGCTCTGAATCCGGCCCTGTGCCATTACTAGTGTGCACTGGAGATGACATCCAGAGAGTGAAAATAAGAGGAAGACAGGTGGAAAGTTACACTTGGGCAAAACCATGTTGAATTCAGGGAAAGTCAACTTGAATGTATTATTTGCATGCAGGGAGAATGCTTTGCTTTAGCTTATTACACACAGATACTGACCAGCTCTACTTTTACACTGTTATTTAGCCGTGAACTAGGATACATCACATCTTAACTCTAATACTAATAATCTAATCAGCAGTTGAAATTTACCTCCCCTATAACTGAACTTGTTCCCATGTGTAACTTTCCACCTGAATTCCTCTTATTTTCACACTCTGGATTTGGTCCTGAGCCATTACTACTAATTATTGTCTTATTACTACTGAGCGTTGTGTCATTTTGGGCCTGATCCAGAAGAACGGCCGCCGTCGCTAGGACGGCGGGCGTAAGATCGGCTTTTGAGCCGATCTGCGCATGCACCGGGCAGATGTACTTACCCTGACACTCCTCCTGTGTGAGCGTATGGCCCCTTCCTTACGCCGGCTGAAGTTAGGGTAGCCTTCAGCCGGCGTATCAGGGTAAGTAAATGCAGATACGCTGTGCTTTAGTAAGCACAGCGCATCGTCGTAGGTCTGGATCAGGCCCCTAGAACCAGCCCTACTTACGATGCTCCTAGGTTTGGAGCTGTGAGGTGTACAGGCGAGGGCATGCTACTTCCCTTGCTCGAATGGACATACGATCTGAGGAATGGGAATGAAATGGAAATCTGTATAAAGGGAGCCCGGCTGTACTATCAACATAATTTCACCCTTCCCACATAGCCCTAGATCTGTCTGCCCCACAGTCCAAAATGGCACCAGGACAGGATTCTGGATCCAGATCCATCTTGGGAATGCGGCACTGGCACATGCACTATTAACATTTATATTTATTAATTATCCAGAGTTGTTGAACTACAAGGGGAAGCTGATTTCAAATGTGCAATAGTTGAGGTTTGGGTACAGGAAGGCAGGGGAGAAGGTAAGAAAAAGTGAGTTTTGAGTGATCATTTAAGGATCTTTGGGCTTAGGGTAGCCTTCAGCCGGCGTAAGGAAGGTGCCATACGCCCGCACAGGGGGAGTGCCAGGGTAAGTGAACGCCGATACGCTGTGCTTTAGTAAGAACAGCGCATCGGCGTACCTCTGGATCAGGCCCATTGCTACTGAGAACTGAGGGATTATCACTGAGAAGAAGTCTTTAGTGTAGCACAATCAGTGACGGTCCCATGTTTTGTAGATATGGCGACATGCGTGTGATGATGACCTACGAGCTGTTTAACATGTGGCAGAACCTGGGTAAGTGTCAATAGCATATTATAACATGTGCATAGTCCTATGCCAGGTCCCCTCCTCTTATCCTATGCCCTGTCTTCCCCCGTGTATATTCTAGGGGAGCACAAATACCACTTTATCCCAGGCATGATAGGTCCGTTCCTCGGAGTATCGCTCGTGCCACAACCTGAGGTGCGAAATATCATGATCCCCATTTTCCACGACATGATGGATTGTGAGCAGCGGCGCAATGGAAACTTTAAGCAGGTGAGAGGAATAGACGCTGTTTACAATATGTTTCACCCCATTTCTGGAAACTTTGCGGAGTTTGGACAATAAAATGTGACAATTGTGTGGCTGTGATACGTATATATATTCCCGAATCATCTCTCCATTCATCATGATGCTCACTGCACTGTACCGTATATCTGTCTCGCATACACAGACTTGAGTGTGTTGTAGTTCCCAGGTTTCTGGAGTACTAGAAGGCCCAGCATGTCCAGAGGCTCACTAAGTGCAGATTTAGGACCGGATCTGGAATTGCGTGCGACAGGCCATTTACGCATTCAGAATGCGTAAGTACTGCGTTTTGAGCATACATGGCAGTTACACATCGGAAGGCGCAACGATTGATGCTGGATTATGCGCCTTGACCCATTCCAGTGGCGTATGAGCGACAACCCGCCATACGTAGAGCATGGTGGACGCGGTAGGTATGGTAATCGTACAGTAAGGACTTGGTTAAGCTATATGTTCGATCCTCCATTGCTCAGTAGCTCGTTACGCACAGTGCGTCATTACGTTCATGGCACAGAAGTATCATACGTGTAACAAAAGTGCACTACCCGTGTAGGATATAGGATTGCGCTAGGCATATGTTATCCTCCGCTGTGGAGACTTACAAGCGCCGTGCGTACTTTGTTCTGAATCCGGTTCTTAGTTATTGTAGAACTACATCATATCCTGTCCACTACTGAAATTGCAGAACTACAAGTACCAGCATGCCTGCCATCCTAGCTGTATTGTAGACCGACAGCCACAGGAACATATGTATGTACGCTCGGCTTCACGCTTGATGATGTAATATCCGGCGACTGCGTGTCATGTTTTCTGAGATGTTATTGTGTCTATAATGCTTTTATCTCATTCACCATCACGCTTGTATCGCTACAGGTGGAGGCCGAGCTGATCGATAAGCTGGATACTCTGGTCTCCGAGGGGAAAGGGGATGAAAACTATCGCGAGCTCTTCAGTCTCCTGTGAGTTATAACTTTCCCAACACTGGAATAAATGGGAAATACGGCTGTAGTTGGGGGGGATGTTAGTGACAGGGAAGCCAGTAAACAGATCAGTGGGCTGCTCTATATAGAGACCTGTGGCTCTTCAGCTGTTACAGAGGTCCTCAGGCATGCTGGCACGTTCCGCAGTGGGCTGGTGCGATGTGGAAATGGCCAGCAGGTCACTTGTTACAGTAGGATGAGGAGTGTTTAGTGTATTATAATGTATGGTGACAAATCTGTGTTTGTACCCACACTGCTGCTGCAGCTCACAGCTGTTTGGCCCATACCCGAGGTAAGAGGTTAATATATAGTTATATACAGCTTATTATTGCATGTCAGTGAGGTGTCGTGTGGATGTGGTACATGCATGTTAGTGTCTCTGATATTGGCTGTATGTAATTCGTTATCTATAATACCTTCTGTAGGGGGAATTGTCAGGCCTCTCCCATATTAGCCTAGACGTGACCCCCATATTATGTGTCCTCTTGTGTGTCTCTTCTTGGCCCCTCTCTCTGCTGTCTCTGGCCGGCATGGCTGCCTGTCTCAGGTCTGTGATTGGGAAATGTGGGGAATGATATTTTATTGTGACCTTTGCCCACAGCTTACTAGAGAAGATTGAGCAGGAGACCTGGCGCGAGCCGGGCGCTTCTTTTGTGACCTCAGTAACGCGTCTCATGGAGAGACTACTGGACTACAGGTATAAGACTGTGTGGTACCTTCCCTGGGTATTTTTCATGTACAGATCAGCCATCACAATCATACTGACGCTAACACGGAGACACCCTTACCATAGGAACGCTATCTTGACCAGCATAGACTCCATCATAGCGTCTCCGCAGATTATTTCTAAACACATAGGGCCGGATCCAGACCTGCGGGCGCCTTAAGGCGCATTGCTGATCATAACGGGGCTTCCTCCCTCTGTTCCCTAATTTGCATACTTATCTCCGCCTTGACGGCAGAGATATGGCATGCGTAAAGGGGGGGAAAGCCTATAGTTACAGCCGCCGTCCCTTACAGCGGGCGCAGTAGCTATGGTAACAGCCGGCGGCCGTAACTAGTTAAATAGTCTGGATCAGGCCCATAAACTCATTGTTAATTACTGTGTGCATATCACAGCCAATGTCATCCTTATATCATTACTTATCCCTTAGATAGAACTGATTGTTCATATAGAGTGACAGCCAATCACCTAGTGCAGCACCCTACAGACCCAGGGACATTATGGACACTGTGTGCTCAGTATGTGAAATATGCTGTCTCTTAGGGACTGCATGAAAGGGGAAGAAACGGAGAACAAGAAGGTCGGCTGTACAGTCAATCTGATGGTGAGAATAGGGACTGTGCTTCTGAGTCTGTAGCCAGACATATACAGAGAGTTCTGTCCTTGGTGATATGTACTAAAAAACTCTTCTCCTTTCTTTACAGAATTTCTACAAATCAGAAATAAATAAGGAAGAAATGTACATCAGATACATTCATAAGCTCTGTGACTTACATCTACAGGCGGAGAGCTATACAGGTACATAGACCAGTCTACAACACACAGCTTATTATAACACATCTACAGGCGGAGAGCTATACAGGTACATAGACCAATCTACAATACACAGCTCATTATAACACAGATACAGGCAGAGAGCTATACAGGTACATAGACATCTCTACAATACACTGCTTATTATAACACATCTACAGGCGGAGAGCTATACAGGTACATAGACCAGTCTACAATACACTGATTATTATAACACAGCTACAGGCAGAGAGCTATACAGGTACATAGACCACTCTACAATACACATCTCATTATAACACAGATACAGGCAGAGAGCTATACAGGTACATAGACCAGTCTACAACACACAGCTTATTATAACACATCTACAGGCGGAGAGCTACACAGGTACATAGACCAATCTACAATACACATCTCATTATAACACAGATACAGGCAGAGAGCTATACAGGTACATAGACCACTCTACAATACACAGCTCACTATAACACAGCTACAGGTGGAGAGCTATACAGGTACATAGACCACTCTACAACACACACCTCACTATAACATAGCTACAGGCAGAGAGCTATACAGGTACATAGACCACTCTACAATACACAGATTATTATAACACAGCTATAGACGGAGAGCTATACAGGTACATAGACTAGTCTACAATACACAGTTCATTAAAACAAAGCTACAGACAGAGAGCTATAAAGGTACATAGACCAATCTACAACACACAGCTTATTATAACACGTCTACAGGTGGAGAGCTATAAAGGTACATAGACCAGTCTACAATACACAATTTATTATAATACATCTACAGGCAGAGAGCTATAAAGGTACATAGACCAGTCTACAATACACAATTTATTATAATACATCTACAGGCGGAGTTCTATTCAGATACATAGACTACTGTACAACACACAGCTGATTATAACACCGATACAGACAGAGAGCTATAGAGGTACACAGAGCAGTCTTCAATAAAAGGCTGATTATAACACAGCTATACAGGTACACAGACCACGCTACAATACAAGGCTTATTATATTACAGGTGGAGAGCTATAGAAGTACATATACCAATCTACAATACAAAGCTTATTATAACACTGATAAAGATGGAGAGATATACAGGTAGAAATCAGTCTACAATACAAGGTTGATTGTAACACAGATACAGGTGAAGGTAAAGGTACACAGACCAGTCTACAATATGAGGTTGATTATAACTGATACAATAGAAAGTTATGCAGTTACACAGACTACAGGCAGAGAATTATAATCCTTATTTACAAGCAGAGAACATGACAGATAAATATATTGTAATAGATACAGAAGAAAACATTAAATTATAACACACAGCTAGAGGGGATAACACTGTAAAATGCAGCTACGTGAAGTGGACAAAACAGATTAACAATTTATAACATTCAGCTACAGGCAGAAAATGACATATTAATAAATTATAACACACAGCGGCCAATGGAGAACAATCCAGTCTAGTTATTTAAAAGGAGAAACTACAGACAGAGAATAAGACAGAGCACAATATTAATTTATAAATGTATAGTCTGCAGCTACAGGGAGAGAACCAGACAAGACTGATTCATCGGTTATATGTTATATATAGGCATTCAATACATCTGACAGGGCAATTACCAGACACATGTAAAGAGTATTACAGAGTTGTATATACAGCACAGAAATATATACTGGTCACAGATTCCTGAGGGGGGAAATGTTTTTAAAATAACAACTTTTTTAAAAGAACTTTTAAGTTTTAACTTTGTAGGGTTTCTATCCACAGATACAAAACTCTTTTTGCAACACAAACATAACAAAATCAATATGTACATCACCTTAATGTCACTTTTGTATGTAATCCAATGGCCATGGCAGGGATACCATACCAGTAATGTGATTGTGCATAAGGGGAGAACGTACATACTGCACTACAGCCACCATAGAACCATATCTCGCTACATATATGAAATCAGACACTAGGGGGCTCCACAAAACCATTTACTGTGCTCACACAGGATCAGAGTTGAGAGGTGATGTGTCCTAGTTCAGCTCTAAATGACTTAAACCTACACCTGTACAGTATGTGTCTGTTTTCTGTATGTGACAGACAAATACTTTATTTGCCCCCCCTCTCCTGTCAGCATGGAATTTCCCTATGCAGAATAAGATTCACCTTTCTATATCAACATGTTCTATAATCATAGGAATTATCTGAAGCCTTCTCTCTCGCTATTGCAGAAGCTGCATTTACTCTGCTCCTGTACTGGGAGACGCTGCAGTGGGAAGACCGCTCCCTACGGGAGTTCCTCCATTACCCGGCGCAGAGCGAGTGGCACCGCAAGGAGAGTCTGAGCCGCAAGATCATACACTACTTCAACAAGGGCAAGGTGCGCTAATGCACGATAATCCCTGCGGCCTATCCTGACTGCTAGCATTCATTCCGGGATAGCTCAATAAATTATACGCTATTATTTCTCATAATAAAGCTTTTGGGGTTTTTTTTGCTATGAAATGATCCCTTATAAAAATATAATGTATTATTTATAATAATATAATGTATGATAATACCTTTAATATAAAATAACCTTTTTTTAGTGTCTCCCTGCAGCATGATGCTGGCGTGGCATTAGTATCGAGGTGCATGGAGCCTGTCTCAGTGCCTGCGGCCATGCACGCAGACAATGCCTGGTCTACCGCTGCAGAACAGTGATAGCAGCACTGGGCAGACAATGTCTGTGTCCGTGGCTGCTACCTGTGGAAGTGCATCGCTCGAAATGGTCTTAAACCGGGGCTGGATATAATTTTCGTTTCACATATGATGTATTGATGTCTGGGCAGATATAAGTGATGTATTATTTAACCCTCCTGATCTCCGTTAGTGCTGGGAATACGGGATCCCCCTCTGCAGAGAGCTGGCTGCTCAGTATGAGAAGTTGTACGACTATCAAAGCCTCAGCTGGATACTGGTGAGATCTCCACACTCTGTAATCTCTCTCCAGTGTCTGTAATCTCTCCCCAGTGTCTGTAATCTCTCCCTCCAGTGTCTGTAATCTCTCTCCAGTGTCTGTAATCTCTCCCTCCAGTGTCTTTAATCTCTCCCCAGTGTCTGTAATCTCTCCCCAGTGTCTGTATCTCTTTCTCCAGTGTCTGTAATCTCTTCCTCCAGTGTCTGTAATCTCTCCTTCCAGTGTTTGTATCTCTCCCCAGTGTGTGTAATCTCTCCCAGTCCCTGTACTCTCTCTCCAGTGTCTGTAATCTATCTCTTGTGTCTGTAATCTCTCCCCAGTGTCTGTAATCTCTCTGGAGTGTCTGTAATCTCTCCCCAGTGTCTGTAATCTCTAACCAGTGTCTGTAATCTCTTTCCCCAGTGTCTGTAATCTCTTTCTCCAGTGTCTGTACTCTTTCCAGTGTCTATAATCTGTCTCTCCAGTGCCTGTACTCTCTCTCTCCAGTGTCTGTAATCTCTCTCCAGTGTCTGTAATCTCTTTTTCCAGTGTCTGTAATCTCTCCAGTGTCTATAATCTCTCTCTCCAGTGCCTGTACTTTCTCTCTCCAGTGTCTATAATCTCTCTCGTGTCTGTAATCTCTCTCTACAGTGTCTAAAATCTCTCTCTCCTGTGTCTGTAATCTCTCTCCAGTGTCTGTAATCTCTCTCTCTCTCTCCAGGGTCTCTAATCTCTCCCCAGTGTCTGTAATATCTCACCAGTGTCTGTAATCTCTCTCCAGTGTCTGTAATCTCTCTCTCTCTCCAGGGTCTCTAATCTCTCCCCACTGTCTGTAATATCTCTCCAGTGTCTGTAATATCTCTCCAGTGTCTGTAATCTCTCCCCAGTGTCTGTAATATCTGTCCAGTGTCTCTAATCTCTCCCCACTGTCTGTAATCTCTCCCCAGTGTCTGTAATTTCTCCCCAGTGTCTGTAATTTCTCCCCAGTGTCTGTAATCTCTCTGCAGTGTCTGTAATATCTTTCTTCAGTCTATGTACATGCACCATACTCTCTCTGTACTTTCCTGTGGCTGTTCCCTGGGGAGAAATGTTTCCACATTGATTTCATGTTCTTCTTATCTATTATATAATTCTGCGTATGTTCCTCCTCCCTGTCTAGTCATTGTGTTGTATAAAGGGTGTGTGAGGGATCTCCATAGAGTGTGGGTCACGTCACCTCTCCCCTTATGCTTCTTCTCCCATAGAAAATGGAGGCTTCCTATTACGATCACATTATGGATCAGCAGAGACTGGAGCCGGAGTTCTTCAGAGTAGGGTTCTATGGAAAGAAGTTTCCCTTCTTCTTGCGGGTAAGAGGCTCATTCTGTATGGACTCCGTTGCGGGGCTGTCACCATCCCGCAGGTACATTACATTTGCCGCATGCTGTGTCCTGTTGGCAGAATAAAGAGTTTGTGTGCCGTGGCCACGACTATGAGCGCCTGGAGGCGTTCCAGCAGAGGATGCTGGGAGAGTTCCCACAAGCTGTCGCCATGCAGCATCTCAACCATCCAGACGACACCATCCTCCAGAGTGACTCACAGTGTATCCTGCTCCGGGGCAGATTTCTTACACCCTGTCAGACATATGAATATAGCACAATGCTACAACCAAACCGAGAGCTTAGGTCCATGTAGAACAGTCACACAAGGGTACAGCACACTGGTCACTCTGCTGCCACCACATCTTAAGCGTGCATAGGAAATATGCTAGCCTAAATACGCTACGTCTTAAAACATAATGTAAACGTAGCTCTGGATCTGTCCCATAGTCTGGAAACAGAGTGTGTCCTAATTGTCCACATAATCCTGGCCAGCAATGGGAGCTATAGATGTCTTATACCCCGTTGACACTGAGCCAAAAACCCGGGACTTTGCCGGGGCAAGACCGAAAATCCCGGGTCTAGGCTCAGTGTGAACGGTCACACCCGCGTCGACCCGGGTAGAGAGACCCGGGAATCAGACACGGGATTTAACGAGGGGTAATTCCCGTGTCTGACCCGTGTCGCCCTCAGTGTGAACGGTGCGACCCGTGTTTTTTGTAACACGGGTCGCACAGAAAGAAGCTGATTGGGTCAAAAAAGACCCAATCAGCTTCGTTTCTTTAAAAAAAACACTTAATTAAAAAAAAAAGTTTTAAATAAATAAAAACAATAAATTAATTTAAAAAAAACACTTAAAAAATATTAAACAGAACTTACCTGTCCTGCGACGCGGCTGACTGCAAGTCCGGCCGTAATGGAGGTCCTGCGCATGCGCAAGACTTCATTCTGGCATCGCGTGAATGAAGTCCTGCGAGGACCCAGAGGATCATCGCGGGACTTGCAGGAGAGGTGAGTAGCGTAGTATTGTATACCCCATTCTAGTCTATAGTCTATACTATTCTATACCCTATTCTATTGTATAGAATAGGGTATGAAATAGTATAGACTATAGAATAGAATGGGGTATACAATAGTTTAACAGCATAGAACCGAAGAATCTCGGGTCAGTCGCGTTCAGTGTGAACGGGCCTGACCCGGGAATTTCCCGGATCTATGCTGCAGTGTGAACAGGGTTTTCCCTGCTTTTCTGCTGCGTGCCCCGGCAAAAAACCCGGGTTTTTGCCAGGGCTTCAGTGTGAACATGGTATTACAGGAACCTTGCTTTCCAGGAGCCAGTAGACCTTAGTTTGATTCCTGGGAAGGTGAATATGTTGCGGTGCAGTAATGTTGTGCGTTTGTCATAACACAGTTTCCCAGTTTGTTCCTTGACCCCCTGATTAGACCTGCAGATCTATGCAGTGACCCCTCTCCCAGACACACCGAGAGTCCTAAATATGGACCAGGTCCCCGAGAGGATAAAGAGCTTCTATCGAGTAAACAACGTCCGCAGGTTTCGCTATGACCGACCGTTCCACCGCGGGACACGAGACAAGGATAACGAGTTTAAGGTGGGTCACGGTGACTTTATTAGGCTGTCTCTTCTGTCTTCTGTGATGTGTCTGTAGATGAGATGTCTTATTTCCCTCTCTCTGTCTCTCTCAGAGTCTATGGATAGAGCGTAGCACTCTCACGCTGTCTCACAGCCTCCCGGGAATCTCATGCTGGTTTGAAGTGCAGAAGAGAGAGCTGGTATAGTAACACTGACTCATGGGTCCTATCTGGAGAATATGATTTGTGAATGATCAGATTCATAGATATTGTATTACTAGATATTGATTATTGGTTGGGTGTGACAGGTGGAGGTCAGCCCCTTGGAGAACGCTCTGCAGGTTCTGGGTAACAAGACGCAGGAGCTCCGTGCTTTGATCACGCAGTATCAACACCACAATCTACACGGGAACATCAACCTCCTCAGCATGTGCCTCAACGGAGTCATCGATGCTGCTGTGAATGGGGGAATCACCCGCTACCAGGAGGTGGGGTCAGGGAGGGGTAATTGGGGTATGGTGGAGGCAGAAGAGTATGGAGGAAGTATGTATGTGGGAACAGAATTATAAGGGGAAAACAGAGAAACAAAGGCAGATAGGAAAGTAATCAACTCACATGAGTACAGATGAGGAAGAGGGGATATGGGAAAGAGGGCAGGAACTGGGTAGGTTGGGAAATAGATAAATGAGAAAGGGGAAGGGGAAGGATGTAAATGGGGATGGCTGCATGGAGAATGAGGGTGGGCAGGTAGTTGGTGGATGAGGGTAAATTGGGAAATAGATTAGGGTGGGTTGGGGGTAAGTAGGGGATGGATGAGGGTGTGTTAGGATGTAAATGGGGATGGATGCATGGAGAATGAGGGTGGGCTGGTAGTTGGTGGATGAGGGTTGGTTGGGAAAAGGATGGACAGGGATGAGAGTGGGTTGGGAGGGATGAATGAAGGATGGTTGGTAGAGGATAGCTGAGGAAGAGTTGGGAGGAGATGGGGATAGATGATGGTAGTTTGGAATGAGGTTGGATGAGGCTGGTTGGAAGGGATAGATTAGAGTGGGGTAGGAAGAGGATGTGTTGGGATGAGGATGGATGAGGCTGGATTGGAAGGGATAAAGGTTGGACGGGCAGGGATGTCACCCTGTGCCTCTCTCTTCTCTGGGATAGGCATTCTTTGATAAGGAATACATCACACAGCACCCAGAGGACGCGGATAAGATCAGCCAGCTGAAGGAGCTCATGCAGGAACAGGTAAACCTTTACAATACGTCTTTTTGTGAACAGGTGAGAACCTCCCGTATCTTCCATTTTACTGCTGGGAAAATTAACCAAACAATAGCTTTATATTTATCTGTCCAGTGTTACACAAATAGATGATGGAATTTTTCAAAGCACTCTGCTTCAGCTGTTTGTACCTAGCACTGCCACCTAGTGGTCAACAGGCAGAATACACATCAATGCTATACTGGATGTTAGAAAATTACCCCCATCATCTTTCTGTGTCGCAGGTTCACGTGCTGGGGGTAGGCCTGGCCGTACACGAGCGCTGTGTCCACCCGGAGATGAGGCCCCTTCACAAGAAGCTGGTTGACCAGTTCCAGGTTATGCGCTCTAGTCTATACCAGGTATTATCTCAGCATAGTGGTGTTAGCCAAACCCCCCCTTCCCTCCTCCCTCTCCCCCAAAACAGTCATTAACCCTCCTAGGAC